>MEIZ01000002.1:794956-838883 GCA_001723225.1 Globodera ellingtonae | reverse complement strand
ACTCTGACGTTTGGCGAAATGTTTTATCATTTTCCACAAATTCCTTACTGAAATGTCTATAAAAACCCAGTTCTTCTACTCATTTGTCAGTTGACAATTGAATTTTAAATTATTTTCCACACCAAAGCGAGAAGAAAAAAAATTACCGTCGGTTTGGCCACCGTTGAATAAGGCGACGCGTTGACCTGAGTTGGAGCAAGTCGGTTCCGCAACAAACAAACCTGACGGAATTTGAAAATTTTGCCATTGTGAAAAGAATTGTCATAGTTCATCAAAGGGGCCGGCCACTCAAAGGGTCTCAAATACAGCAAGCATTCACCCAAAAACCTTCCGAAATTCGTCCCCACCCCGTCGTTGGTGATGCATCCGAAGATATTCAGCTCGTCAAGAGTTCCCAATTGCAGAAATGCCATCGGCTCGATGCCGTAGCAGCGCGACAGTGTGAGACGCCGTAGGCGTTTCAACCCATCGCAAATGGACTCGAGGCAATGCTCAGTAAGCAGCGCGTTGTCGCTAAGGTCCAATTCTTCAAGCTGAGGGCACACGGCGCACAAACGGCCGATGTCTGCGGGAGGGGAGGACATTAGTTCGCGTTAAAGTTCTGATTTCAATGCTATAAAAATTGTCCTTTTTTATAAAAAACAAAACACAAACTTTCGTCATTAAGCGATGGAAGCTGACGGAAGCCGGACAGGTTTAGCTTGCGAATGCCGGACGGCATACGCTGGCAGATGGTCAGCATGGCCTCGTCCTCCACCTCAGCCCAGGACAAATTCAACTCCACAAGCCTTCATAAATAATAACAATATTTTCTTTATGGTCCCTACTCCCCTCTCTCTCTCTATGGGAAAGTCAGCGGTCGCGGACCTCACGAAACCCCCAGGATTTTTTCCTTAAACAGCAAAAAAACGTTCGGTCATAAAATCAACATAAAGTTCGAACTTTTGACAGGCGCACAAAATGGTTCCAATGCCCGCGACACTGAACCGTTTGGCGTACACCAAATCCAAATATTTGAGTGCCGAATTGTTGGCGATCACGCGGCAACACTCATCATCCAACAGATCGCACGACTCCAAACTTAACGCCTAATAGAAAAAACTTTGTCAGTAACTGTCGATTTTGTTTCAGTATTTTGCACAAAATTCAATTAAAAATAATTTAATTTGTCGCCAGTGTTTGAAAAAGTTGACACTTACGGCCACCAATGTTTTGTGGCTTTGTCCCGACGCTCCGAGAATTCGCATACCTGGAGTGACTTGCACCGACTGAGAAGACGCACCAGTGTGTCACTGGTATCAAATTTGGCCTGGCTGAGGTCCAAATGCGTCAGTTGGGCGCTGCCCGTGTGCTGCATGTCAAACCATGGAAACAGAGAGGGAGTTTTGATCTGAAAGCATTTTTTTTTAGTAAATGACGGTTAGGGCGTACCCAGGGGGGCTTGGGGGGCTATAGCCCCCCGAAAATTTTTAAAAGAAAAAAACCAAAGGACTCTTTTCTTAATTTTTTTTTTGAAAAAATTCCTTAACAAAAAGGCAATAAATCCAAAAAAGCACCTCTAAAGATTAACTTTTTCAAATTAGCCCCCCCGAAAAAAGCTCTGGGTACGCCCTTGAATGACGGCATTGGCACAACACCTCGGCCGATGCCAACCGCAAAACCTTCAGCTGGCGATTGAAGAGCGAGTGGATGGACTCCTCGTCGATCAGACGGCCGGCCAAGTTCATGAACTCCCAAAGTGTTTTGTCCTTGCTTTGCATTTTAAAATTAAATCTAAGAACGAATGACAGGAACAGTGTCCCCCCCCCGAAAATCCTTTTTCATATACCATTTTGATTTAATAAATTCAAGTGTCAACCCTCGGGCCATAAGCCTTTGCACTCACGCAATTTGGCCGAAGCGGCGACAGACGAGCATAACGTTGACGATGTCGTGTTTGTTCAGGTAGAAGAAAATGCGTAGCAAAAGCGAGTCGGGGAGGGCGTGGCTGAAGCGGTCTGCAAAAGGGCTGCATTCATAAAAATATACCCCTAAGAATCGACTTCCCCCCCCAAAAAAAAATTTTTCTGGTTACGTCCCTATAGTCAAGCGGTTTTCGATCGAGAATTATTTTGTGAGATGGGAGGGAGAGGTGGCGGGTAAATCCAGTAATTGGCACCCGTCAGTGCGTGAGCGGACGAAGAACGGCGCGAAAACCGGTTTGCCCCTGAGCATGGCGTCCTGTAGAACACGTTAATGTCCGGTTTGGCACGCAAAACAGACGAAATTTCTTGGAATGAAACCGAGTGAAGGTCGGAGCCGAAACTGGAGTCCAAATCGCCCTTAAATGACGGAAAAAAATAAAAAAATTATAAATGCTGGTCAACCCGAAATTCTGCGGATTCGTTTAACCGTTCCACCGTCTCCTCTTCGTGCAGAGCCTCTAGAGTGCTGTTCAGCTCCATTAATATGTAAGTTAGATAGGTATTTTAAATGTCACTGATTTCGGAATGTCTATCTTAAATGGGATGGTTCAGATCAGAATTAAAATTCTACGCCGCAGCTGAAAAAAGTCTGTCAATCTTGAAACATACCTTCTACTCAATTAAAGCTCATTTTGTGGCTTTTTAGAGTTTGTTGAGGTTTTTTGGGGTTTTGATACTAGAGTGCGGCGCAGCACCGGATCTGCGCAGGATTTTGCAGAATTCAGTCCGCAATCCTGCACTTTTTGAGCTTTTGCAGGATTAATCCCGCAGGAACCAGTCCTGCAAAAAATTTTGAATTCCAATCCTGCAATATGATCCGAAAATTGATTTTGGATGCTGTTTAGCCTGTGTAAATAAAGGAATGCCGCACTCAAGTTTAAATTAGAGCCCGGTAAAAAAAAATTTCCGGGAACGGGAACGGGAACGGGGTTTTCAAAAAGAACGGGACGGGAATCCCGAACGGGAATCCCGTCTTTTTCCCGTTCCCGTAAAAAATCCCGCTGGGCAAAAAAGACGGGAACGGGACCGGGATTCCCGTACTTTTCCCGCGGGAATCCCGTTCCCGCCGGGCTCTAGTTTAAATGTAATTTTTACGCTATATTCAATTATTTTTAAATTACAATTATGTTGTGGCATGTTGCCCACGAATCAGGGCTGGCGCCAGTTCAGTCCCAGCAATTTTTAAAAAGCTCTAAAAAAGGATGCCATTCGAAAGTTCTGATTCAGATAATGCAGTTTTTTTTATATTAAAAAAGTTTAATGTGAAAAAGGGGGTTTTTCATATTTTGTTTTTGTTCAGAAGGTATATAGCGACTAATCGGTTAGCTTACGATTGTCAAAGAAAAATCCTCACTCTAGTAATTAGTTCCAAAAAATGCAAATCGAATGCCCAAACTTCAACCGCCATTTTTATTCGATTATTTTTTTAATCCGTCTACGCTTTTTATCGACTTAAAAAATAAAAGTTACAGCTTTGAGGTTTTTATCATTTGTCATTGAATATAATCCAACGTTAGCTATGCCTCCATTGTACCCCGAACTGGTATGCATCAGAACAAAATAGCCTTTGAATCTTTGTTTCGATGTTTTAGAAGAGAGAGAGTCACCGCCAATTGGCCCCGAGTTCTTGGGAGGCGTGCTTTTCGAAGAATCAGCTCACTGATGCGAACCGACTCCGTTTTCTATCCCGCATGGCTTACATCGCAGTGGCACATTATCTTCTCTACCGTGGACTTCTCCCGAAGGGTGTTTTTAAGCGTCGTAAAATCGAAGGTTTGTTGGGGCCCATGAAATTATGCTGTTATACTATGTCCAGTTCATTCGCCTTTGAAGGCATTTCGGCAATCATGAAGAATCGGTATCCCAAAAAAAAAATTTTTTTTTTGTTTTTTTAAACACATTCCTGGGATGAAATGTCGCGCTGAGTCCGAATCTGACATCTATTTCATCGTATCACACATAAAAACTAATGTTTCGGTGACACAACAAATTTTTTTATAAAAAAACATTTCAAAGGTTAACAGGGTAAAAATTCGAAATCTGGTCCAGAATATTGTCAAACGCTACAACAGTCTTCCTTCCATACAACTGACGCCACTGAAATTCGTCCAGATAAGAGGGCAACATTTCCTCTGTGGTGCCACACATCTCTTTGTTTTTCTTTTTGGCGTTCTTCCAAAACCCCTCTACATGGTTTGTATGAGTGTTTGTTAATGGATCAACAAAGTTTGCGGAGTAATTTGGACATTCTGGTGGATCCGAGCGCAGAATGTCACGTTGAAAAAAAAAATTTTTTTTTTGGGATACCGATTCTTCATGATTGCCGGCATTTCGACTCCCTTCACTTGTGCAATAAATCCAATCATTTTTCGATTTCGGGAAGGAGGGAAATTCCCTTTTCCTGGTTACAGGGCTGAACTAAAGGTTGACTCGGTGTATTTATTTCTCAACTTTAGATGTTGCCATCTACTGTTTTGATAACAATAAGCGCTGGGGCCAGAAGCTTTCGGAAATGATGAAAGGCATCAAAGAGGCCATCGAAAAGAAATACGTTAAGCAGGCATTTATCATGATAAATGAAGACAGCGACAATCCAAACGTAGTCCAATTAATTTTTGCACAAAATTAATGAAGGTTTACAGGTGGCGACTGAAGTGTTCTCGCTCAGTTTCTGTTACAAGGAGGAACACGCGCTGAGTGTTTTGGAGTATTTTTTTAGTTGAATTTTCCGACGACCTCCTTTTATTCAGTGACAGGGGCAATTCCATCATATCGTTTGGCTACAAGAGCGAGAAATCATTCCGATTGCAAGTAAAGCACATCATCAAGAAGCTCAGTGCTGTCACCAAACATCTGAAGCCGCTGGAGGGAGTCACGCCGCATCTGAAGCTCACCTACTACGAAAGTATACCCATACCAATATCGTTTTAACGACATAACCTCGTTCATAGATACACCAGATGACTACGAGCCGACTGCGTTTAAGCCCTGCGAGAGCACTTACACCTTCAAGAAGCCGCCAACCTTCTACAATTTTGGCCACGTTTCCAGCAAGGAAACGGCGATGTCGTTTGTTTTGGAGAGTTTGTACATCGCTGAGGCAGAAGTGGCGGAGCTCGACGATTTGTTGCTGGAGCAGGCCGGCTACAAAGACAACGATGTCATCAACGCGATGGATGTGACTATGGACGGATGTTTCACCTCGGAGGAGCAGCAGGAGGAGAGTCCAAAAATTACCGAATCCAAACAAAAGACGCAATTGTTCGTCGAGTCGGACCGCTCTTCCGGAGGTCTGCAGATGACCATTGTGACGACTTCGCCGGTGGAGGCAACTCGCTCGGTCAGAGGCATATTCTGTTAGCTTCAAACATTGTTCCTTAAACACTTTATTTTGAATTTTGCACACCTTTTTCTACAAAGAGCATAGTCTTGCCCTTGTCAGAGTGAGACCATCGAGAAGGCACGTCAGGACAAGGATGAGGTGCTGTCCGTGCCGCAGTTCGGTTCTCTGGAGAATGTCACCCTCGCCGACGATGAATCCGATGACATCGATGAACTTATGCAAGTCAGCAAGAAAGTGCGCGAATCGCCCTACGTCAAAACGCGTCAGCGTGCGCGGTAATTTTAAAAGTTTATTTGTTCGTTAACATTCCAATCTGCTTGTCGTAGTATGCTCACTCCGCGTGGTATGGAGTTTACTCGTCGTGCCTCAAAGCGTTTCACCAAGTCGTCAGCTTCAAGTCGACCCGTTTTGGTCTGTTCCATTTAAAAAGGCTCACTTTAAATAACCGTAATTACAGAAGAGCCCAAACGACGACAGCCAGTATAACCTCACTTCTCCGATTGTCTGAGATGGCGGCATCCTCAAACTGATTTAGATTGTTGATTTGATTTTTCCCGGTTTTAAATTATATCCTGTTTCCTCTCTCTCTCCACTATTCTGCCGGTTATTCGAATTTAAACGTCCTTTCTTATTTTCTTTCCCATCGTAATCATCGAATTAAATAAATTAAAAGTGCTCTCTCCTCCAATTTCCGAAAATCTTTCCTCCTCCATATCTTCTCAATTATACCGTAATTATGTGTATAAATGTTAAAATTAAAATTTCCTCTGATTGACCGCGCAGAACAATCCCATTTTCGAATGATCTAAAAAATCAGGTAATCCCGGGCTGGTCCCTCCCACCCCCCGCCCGATTCTGAAAAAAAAGCTTTCTAAGTCATGCAAAACATTTTTTTATTGGGAATATTTGTCCAAATTACAACCAAAAAAGAAAACTCAAAACTTTCCTTTCACGGAAATCAATTAAATTCAAAATAAGAAGTGTTAAACTGAATTTACCCAAATGTTGGGAATGAAAGCAAAATATGCATAATGTACACAGGGAAAAGAAATAATGTATCTGTTTTGGTCATTCCAAAACAAATTGTTCCTAACAAAACGATTTTTTTTTGCTTATTTCTTCACGGTACTTCACACACAAACAACTTGAAAAGTACTCAACCATCAAGTGAACGGTGGGAAATGTTATGGGGGCGCTCAAATTCTCGCCAATCGGAAATATCAATATGTGGGGGGGTATTGATTGTATCAGGGATGCGCATCTCTGGCCGCCCTTTTAAAACCAGAATTTTGGTCATAAAAAACCCGAATGATGATTTTAGTACTCAAAATGACCGGAAAATCAGAAGCACATCCCCTGTACAAACAAATGAGCGTAAAAATGAAGGCAATCCAAACTGAGCATGGGTGAAAAGCAAAAGGAGACAAAGCTGGCTTTTTTGCGACTAAAAGAGATTTTGAAAGACATTTAGGAGCGAGAGGACATCTGGCTAGTTGATGGAGCAGTGACGACGAATCGGCTCATCCTGAGACTGTCGGCGGGCAATTGCTGCATTCCATGGGGCACTCCCTCCCTACTTCCAATGTACAGCGGTTGCTGATCATTTTGTCCCTGCTCCACGCTCTGTTCATTGCCAATGTCCATCGCCGTTGCGTCTAACACTGCCATGTCATTGTGTGTGGACGCTCTTGACAGCCCGGTGGTGTTCTCAAAAGATTGGTAGTCGAAGAAAGGACCGCCGTTGTTGCCGGAGAAGCGTCCACCACCAACAGAAGTGCCGGGCCCGCTATTCCCTCGGAATGGGTTCCTCAACGGCATCGCACCGCACAAGTCGGTCCAATTGCACAGGAAGGGCCAATTGTTTTCTGTAGATCAACAAAAAGTCAGCAGAAAAGGAAATTAAACTAAAAAAATCGAAAAGTGAGCCTAAAAGTAACAAGAAAGCCAAGGCTCAGAAGAAGAAAAAGATTGTTAACGCCCAGAGTAATTGAAAAACAAACAAAAAAAAATTATTAAAAAAATTCACTATCAGGGAAAGAAAAAGGACATCACAAATTGGATTCTTCTCGAATAGGCACCGGTATTCTTCGACAACCGTTCATTGTTTGGACGGACCGACCTAATCTGAGCAGCTGATCAGCCGCAAAAAGTTCACGTGCTTCGTGCGTGTTCGCGTTTGGCATCTCCGAGCTGGCCAGGAACTCTTGGAGGGTGGATCTTTGGACATCCAATGCCGGATTGTGCCGGTTTTTCACAACCTCAAAAAAGACTTTAACCCGGTATTGCCAACAAATTTGTTCCACCTCATAAGCGTCCATGATGATGGCGATGAACAACGACAGCACGACGTAAATGAACAGTGAGACGAACAGGTAAATGTACACAGTCCCAAACAGTTTAACAATGGTATTATCGTCGCTGATCGTGTAAAAAGTGGCGAACATATCGTCTCCATTGAGCAGCGAGAACAGCGCCTCCGATGACTCGCCCAAAGTGCGAAACTAAGCCAAAAAACATGTCCAATGAATCGATTCAGAATTCAGACTCACCTTCAGACTGTACGGACCGATGATCACCCATCCGGCACTGTAAAAGAATATCAATAATAATAATAAATTAGTTTTGTTTTTTGCTTAGAGATCTTACAATAAGAAACCGCTGTAAAGAATGACGGCACAAACTAAGAAACGCATGATGGAAGGCAACGATTTGCGCAGGGTCAGAATGATGATCTAAAAAAGTCAATTGCGGAGCTTAGTAATAACTCAGCGATTTTGTAAGAAAAACGAACGGACATTGTACTGACTAAAGAAGGTGAAATAGCGCAACAGGCCGAAGAACACCATAAACACACCGAGTCCGAGCAGTATACCGGTAAGAGTAAACAGGGCTGAGTCAAAATCCCGGAATTGGATGGACGCTTTGCTTACGGTGCCGGCGACTATCAATAAGTCGTTCTGAGTTTGGAAAGATAAAATTTGTCATAAAAACAAAGACCCACCACAACAATGATGGCAAACCAAAGGTTTGAGAACTCCCACTGGTCTTTGATGTTCATTCGAATGCCAAAAGCGCGTTCAAAGAACTCACAAGTCGTCTAAAAATATAATTTTTTTAGGTAATAGCTGAAAAACAAACCTTTTTCAGCAAATGTCCTTTGACCAATGCGCGCGTACAAAGCAACAAAGAGCCGAGGCACATGCACAACACAAAAACGTCAATTACAGCGATCACCACCGTGTCCAAGCCGATGCTGTTCACTGAAATATTTGACTTAACTGCAAAATAATTCGTATATTTCAGTTGCTGCTCACAAACCTTGCAGAATGCGTCCATTGCACAGATTGATGTAACTAATCACAATAAAATCTCATCTTCTGGGCTCAAAATCAAGCAGCACCTGATGGCGGCGATCAAGTCCACCTTGATCTGACCTGTATGGCGCGAGTTGTCGAAGCGGACATTCAGTTTGATAAGGTAACACTCCGGCTTCTGATCGTTCTGCAGTGTGCTGAAATGAATGGTGCGCAGGTTAAAGTTGATGAACGCCTTGGAGACGATCAGCGCATCTTCCGCCTTAAAGGTGATATTGCGTTGTACCAGCAGCCGTCGGATGGTGTACGGATCGCGAAACACGTCCAACACCTCTTCCTGTGTGAAGTTCAGCAGATAGCAATCTGAACAGCAACTACTAAGTCGTTGGATATTAAGTTACCTTTTTTGATTTTCGGATAAAAGTCATATAAAAAGGTTGAAACCCCCGTTTTTTGTACCCTATTACCTATAAGCGTAAAATCATCGAAAATTGAAATGATCAAACCGGGCGGACCTTTTTCTTCGCTGATGTCGAAGATGTACGTCTCGTTCTCAATTCTGACGTCCGCAATCCGATCGATGCACAGTTGCAGCGGCGGAATATCGTCGAATGCGATGTGCCGTCGCAAGGATTGGTGTTCATCGACAATGTGCGCTTTGCCAAGCTCGTCGTCCCACACGTCCTTGTAGGGCATTTGTGCAATGGAAGTGTCGTAGCTGAACGCAGCGAACGAGTCGTTCTGGATGGAGTAATACTGAAAATAGATACAAGTTAACAAAAAAGAAAACCCCTGAAATATAATTGCATTATTTGTTATTCATTTGATTGGGAATTAAACACTAACAAATTAGCTAAGACTCTTACGGCTTTGACAATGTGTGAGAAATGTTCGATAATCTGGTCGCTGGTGTAAACTGAGTAAGGACCGCTGGCTGGTGGATAAGTGCGACTAAATTTTATTTTCTCATTTTTTCATAAAAGGGTATTGTAGTGCAGGGACGTGCCGGGTGTACTTTTCCGTTTTTACATTTTCGTAAAGAATTTTCTAAAAGAAAAACTAAACTCTTAGGAGTCAAATTTCAAGTTATAAAATCCTAAAAAATGCAATAAAACCCAAAAATACACCCAGCCTCCCCCCCCCAAATTTATACACCCTGTCTCTTATACACATCTAGATGTGTATAAGAGACAGAATTTATACACCTTAGTGAGAAATTGGTAGATTTTGCCGAATTTTTATATCGGGAAAGAGGTGAATTCCCCCCCCCCTCCCCTCGCCCAAAGCGCTGAAATAATTCGATAAACTTTATACGTGTCGCGCTCGTCGCCCCACTCCTTGAGGAATTTGTGTCGCATCACTGTCAAAGTCTCGTCAAGAAAGTCCACGTGCGAAATGCGCAATTGGGCAAAAAGAATCAGCTGAAATTTAAGATTAAAAAAACTTCTAACAAATACAGTTTAGGCTTGGAAACCAAAAATGTTTCTTTTTTATCATCTAAAACATATGCAAAGGCTAAAAATTTCACGTTTCATGACTCAAGGTTTTGGCGCTTTACGTCGAGAAATTCTGAATTGTATGCTGACAACGATTAATTTACTTTTTTTTAATGGTTAAGTTTCCCTTTTAAAAGACTTTGCAACAAAATAAATATTATAAAAGTACCTGAATTGTGACAAATGCAACTTTGAGCACTTGCAGGAAAAGTTTGAACGGAAATTGCTGTCGGATTCGGTACTAAAGTCGAATTTTGGCATTCTTTAGTCTTTGTACAATCAAATGCGCTCACCTTGTCCAATGGATTCATAAAGAAAAACTGAAAATTATTTTTTAATCAAAAATAAATAACCCGCTTTCCCAAGCAATTTTTACAAATTAGGCAAGCGAAACACCAAACCCAAAAGGTTTCATTTCAAAATGGGGACCATCTTTCAAACACAAAAAAAACTTGGAGGTGCCGACGTAATCGAATGCCAATTTCGCGCTGTTCCAGTTCCAATCGGTCGAGCCGTTCATTGAAGTTGAGGAACAGTCTGAAAATTGAATGGTGTTATGCAACCACCAGCCTAATGTCAGCCATTCAAAATTTTGAATAAAAAAACTCGCCCGTCGGGGTAAGTGTCCATAAGTTCTTCATTGGAGAGTGACCGTTGACGTAGAGACGCGGCAATGCCTTCGACGGTCATAATTATGTGGAAACCTAAGAAAACCCGCACTCAAAATCAGCACACAGTTAAAATTGGCCGGTGTCGTCACCGTTGTTGGGCTGAAAAGGCATAAAAAATGGAAATTGAGCACTCCAAATCCTCTTCTCCCACCATTCACAACGACAGCGACTAATTCCATTCCAAAACAAAGTTATGAGTCACCAAAAATGGGAGAGGCCTTTTTGATCAATGAATGTTTTTTATATTGTAGTCGATCCGTGAATTGAGTCCGAATTAGAGCCCGGTAGAAAAAAATTCCGAGAGCGTGAGACGGGAGTTCAAAATTTACCGGGACCCCGAACCCTAAATAGGTTTTTTAGGCGGATACCGGCTAAAGACATGTTTTTCGTGCATAACTCATCTCGAGATTTCAGACGTAAAGCATGAGGAAAGAATAGGCAGTAATTTCCGACAAAATTTCATTTTCTTTCCCGTGGACACATATGTTTAGTTGTATAAAATTATAATGGTGTGGCTTTTTCTTAAAAAAACTTAGTCTTAAGGCTGCCCGATTTTACGCCTAAGAAACCCCAAAATCTCGCCGGAACGCCCCCCCCCCCCAAAGTCCAATCGGCTAAGAAATCGTCGAGATTAATGAGCTTCATCGACGGCAGCGTGGTTCGGTCGCTAGAGAACGGTCATCAGAAGACGCCAAACTTCCTTTACTCACAAAAACATATTCTGACAATGAGACTGGCTACATTAATAGCATACAAGTAGTATTAAAGTAAACACCCGAAAGCCAATGTCAAAAGTTACCGGACAAATTGAGAGGTGTATAAATAAAAACATACAATACAATAACGGAGATTTGTCTGCCATCCTTACAAATTAGGATAATAAATGAATGAATGCAATTCAGCAAAATGTCGGAATTATGCTCTAAAAATTGGGCGTGTATCATCGTGTTGCTGTTGTTGTTGTTGTTGTTCATTCCCACCACCGGCGTTGACAAAAGCATTTGCAGCTTTCCTCAAGGCTTTATCAATGTTGAAAATCCAGTGGTCACGAATCATTGAGGCATTTAACTGAATCATATTTTGTGGATTTTATTTGCTCAAAAAAATGTACAAATCATTTCAAAAGAATGCCAACCCTCCCTACCGCCGTGCCCTTCAACAATTCCCAAAACCAACAGCAGAAACAACAACAGCCCAGCACCTGTATTTCGTAAAAGGCTGTGTGGAGTATCCAACGCAGTTCCACGTTATTCTCGTCATTGTACGCCAAATGCAGCAAATGGCCAGGCGGCCGGAGATGCTTAAAAACAAATTTGCGAAACCAAAAGCAACAATTTGTGTAGCATTGTGCCACCGGGCCCGTGTCTGTGGTGTTGGTGGGGTGGGACGGTAAAATAAAATCTTGAATCAAATTCCCATCAACTAAAATCGTCGACCTACAGTAAAGGCAAAATACGGTAATTAGTCCCACCCTACCCGAAATCCGGCGCCATCCCGCCATTGTTCAGCGCTCGGAGGTTGCAGAAATGAAGGAGGAACAATGGCACTTTCTGCCCGACAAAGGTTCCTCGTGGAGACAGTGTCCGTGTCGGCTATTAAAATTGGGACAAAATATTCACATTCTTTTTCATATCCGAAAAGCAGAGACCATTTAAAAGTAAACAGAAAGCGGAGTTCATAAATATGTAAGGTCCAAATAAAGCAAAATTAATTCTTTCTGGCGGCCTCTGCATAGATTCTTAAAAAGTACCGGAAGTCGAGTGCAGCTCAAAAGGGTACGCCAAGAACAGCTTGAAGAAGCCTTTGATCAGCACTTCGTACTTTGCCCTGTCCGTGGAGACAATTTCGCGCTCAATCTCCTGCTTCAGCAAGTGAATGGAATGGGTGGTCATGCGCGGAATGACGTCATCGCCCAGCACAATGGACAGCGTGTTCCGCTCCGTGTCCGGAATGCCGTTCTCGCTGATAACGGGGCCGGGCGGCGCAAACGCGTAGCAGCGAACGTCCGGATATTTTGCCCTTCAAATTCGCATTAAAAAACTAATAAATAAGAAAGAAAGTCGGCCGAACCGGTTCCGACAAAACAAATAAATTCACTTTAACAACAGTGCCAACAATGACCCGATGCCGCCGCCAAGTGAATGACCGCAAACGACCAAACAATAGTCGGGGTATTTCAGCTCAAGATCCTCCAACACGTGGTTGCTCATTAGCGTTTCGTACACGTACCTGTCAAAATATACGTTTTAAATGATAAACAAGTTTCAGTTGGAAGTGATTAAAATTATTAAAATGGAAAAAAACTTGTTTGGAGTCAAAACTTAATTCAAAAAAGCTCGCCTTGCTCCACGCAGCATGCCCTTGTGAACGCGGACTTCTCCCCGTCCATCCAATTCCTTGTCATTGCGCAGAATCGGGTCCGAGTCAACGTCCACAGAATTTCCGAGCAGTTCATCGCTCAGCGACAAGTCCGTGATCAAATCCATAAAGGAAGCGGACCCTGAAAAGATGATAAAACAACAATAATATACAGGTTCGGACCTCGAATTGCAATCACAACTGCCCGAGTTTTGTCATCCACCAACACAGCGAATGGCACCTCAAAGAGATGATTTCGTAATGAGAGGAAGTACAGGCGACAGTCCGCGTCCAACCGCAGCATAAACGCACTGAAACACGAGGAATGAGTCTAATCTACAGCGGGACTGGGCCTAATTACTGTTTACGTACGCCTTCGGTAAAGGGCAAAACTATAAAAATGTTTGAACAGAAAAAAAAGAGAATTTTTTTTCCAAAGACCGTCCATATCCCAACGAAAAATGTGTCAAATTGGAGTTTTTTAAATCAAATTCGTCAAAACCCCCCAACGCCGACCGCCCCAAAAAGCTTAAAATAGGCCTAAATGTAAATTTAAAATTTATTCTTAATTTTTTTTTATTTAAGGGTTAAATTGTTTTTAAAAGTTTTCAGTGTGGATTACGGGAAAAGGATTATTGCCAATTTGGGTGCCCGTTTATTGATGTCCAGCCCTAAGCTGTCTCGTGAGACGTTGAATTTCCAAAAAGTTCGTTGTTCGCCGCCCCGCCCATTTTAACCTCCGATGACATGCGCAACAATTGTCCGCAACGACAACAAACTCATCGCTGGCGACGCCTTTGCTGGTGTTGCACAGCTGCCGGCACAACAAACACCAGGAATAGCAGGCACAGTTGGTCAACACGTAAAAGGGCCATCCGTAAACGGCCACTGAAAAGCCCAAGTAGCGATTGGCCACCTCCAGACAGTTTGGTATCTGCAATTAAATTTCATTTTTGGAGAAGCCGAAAGTCCTCCCCGTGACATGGGGGAGGGCACCCCCCCCCCCACAAAAGTGTCATTGCCAGCAAACCTGCATCCATTCGGGCCGAGATTTTACAACGCTTTGCAAGGAGTCAAGCGACGGCGGGATGCGTTTGTTCGGTGAATGGACGAGAAGCAAAAGGCCGGCGATTATGTCGGACAACACAAAGTCAGTGTCCACAAAATAAAAGGCAACCAGAGTGGCGATGTCGTCAATTGCCTCACGGACCAGAGAATCTTGGCCCATTTTACACTGAAAATGCAAAGAAGAATTTAAGAACAAATTGCTAAATTAAAAAATCACAAGAAAGAATCGCTTCCGCCAGTACAGTCGTTCATCGACCATTGACCGGTCCATCCGACGTCCGTCGATCGGATTGAAGACGAGGATAGCACCGAAAAGTGTTGAGAAGACCAGAAACAACTCCAGAACAACCGCTATCCTCAAATTCCATGGCTTTATTTTAAATACACAATACACAACAAGGTTGCAGCGTACAACTCGATGTTTTTGTCATCAAAATTTCGACCCGATTTTTTGTGTATCCGCTGCAACCATTTTTTTGTAAAGCTTAAAGTCCAGAAAATATGGTACCTAATCCCGGTGGAGATCCGACACATATGACTGGCATTGTCGAGCACATCTTAAAAAGTTTAAAATTTCATTTTATTTTTTGTGCCGAACTCACTGAATGCAATCAAAGTAGTCCAAGCAGTCCATGCAATTTCGGCCAGAAAAATAGGCAATCGTGCATAGAGAAGCATCGGTACATGGCGTCTCCTTTCCGTGTTCATAACAGAACCCTTTTATTTAAAAAGCATTTAGTGAATTTCAGAGCAACAACTTGGGCACTCAGCAGCGCCAACGAGATGGAAAGTCCGGCAGAAACAATGTTCAACGCGAGCATGACGACCACCAACGGAAGCCAGGAAACGGAGTTGCACTCAAAAGGATTATGAACAATGAATATGGCCACGGAGATGAGCACCCTAAATTTTAAAATTTTTATTGCATGCACTTTGTTCTCCAAATCTTTACCATGTCCCTCGAGCAAACAGATCGGTCAGTCCAGGGAAAACGAAATCATCACTGAAAGCAAAAAGAATTAAATACAACCAATACGCGTCAAACATTCACCTGGCGATGTTCCAGTGACGGCCGAAAGCTTGCAGAGAAGGCATTTACAGACAGACAATCACAATGGTATCACTAAAGTTGGAGGCAATACATTTTTAGAGCACCCCGTCAATTCAAAACGTTTTCTATTTTGAGAATCAGTAAGATTTGTCCAAAAGAATTGGCTAGTTCTTCGATAAGGGCAGGTTCCGCCGAATGACCGACTTAACACGGGCGCCGAGTTGGTCATGACGAAGTGTTGATGCACACCGAATGATCGCCCCGAGATTGGAGATCCCAAAATTATTGCTTAAGGCAAAAGATACATACACTATGCTCTCAATGACAGCATTTCAATTGGAAAATAGCAATTTATTTTCAACGCGAGTTTAAATTTTTTTTGCCATAAATGCAAATAAAAAGGACATTTAAATGCTTGTAACGTTAGAATATTATTAATATTATGCAAAAATTTGTGACATCACTTTTGGTTTGGACAAGGTAAAGAAGTGCAAAAATAGGAGGAGGAATGTGAGCTGAAATGGGAACACATTTAGCATTTTTGATGAAGAGACCGGGTCCTCATTGGCTAGAGGAATGTAGGACAAAAGTACAAGGTGATCCGATGGGCGGGGTGGGAGAGCGGATGGACGAAAAAATAGGAAAAATTGAATGACAATGTGCTCGAAATCGCAGTGTGGCCTCCAGTAAAATGGGAATTCCATAAAGTTGATAGGTATATCACTCTGCCTAACTCTGGGATTAATTTTAATTTGGTCGCAATCGTCCTTTATGCCTTCCGAAAGAGAATTCTCCTTCTTTGTATTGGCATTTCAGTCAGCACAGACCCTTCTTAAAAGCGCCGCACCACTCTGGTCTCGTCGTGCGCGTACAGCGGCTTGGCCATTGGTGACGGCTGTCGCGTTCTGCTCCCGCTTGTGCCAGCCGACTGATCCTGCCGCTCTTCCTCCGCCGCTGCCGGGTTCGTCGTTGATCGTCTGCGTCTCTGCTGCTGTTGTAAGTGCCGTTGCTGCTGTAAAGCCGAAGTCGTCCTATTCGCCATCCTCACACCACCGTTTCTGTCACAACTTGGTGAACCAACGACGGCATCAACTCTTCCTCCTCTGCCGCTGCTGCTGATGTTCTCCTCCCCGCCATAATCCGGGGGTGGGCAGTAGTACGGCAGGCGAGAAGGCACCCGTTGCTTTTCTTCCGCCGTACGAAATCGTTGATGATCATTATGGTGATGTCGTTCTGCTGTTGCTGCTGCTAATGATGGTGCGTAGTTATGGTGATTCTGTTGTTGTTGCAGTGCCGATGCATTTTCGTTCTCCGCCTCCACCGAAATGTAGGTGACGTTGTTGGCCGCCCTATGAACCCGGTGACGGCCTCCGCTGATTCCATCGCCCTCGGATCGCTGTTGCCTGTGCTGGGCAGGGAATGCCGATAAGTAAAATGTATTTCGCTTGGCATTTGTTTTTTGAATTAAGAAATAATTGCGAAAATTTATCGTTCTTCTTTGTTCGAATAATGCGCGTTCTTCAGTGAACTGTAAATATTCCACCTCCGGCGCCGAGTACATGTTGACGCCATATAGTTGATGTTCATTTTGGTGTTGCAGCTGCGGCGATCGTTGCTCGGCCGCGCCCTCCCCCCGCCGCACCTGCCGTTGCTGTTGTGGTGCAATTGACGGAGTGCTCTTCAGCGAGCTGGACCTCGGTTGCGGCAACTTGCTGGGCAGTGGCACCTTTTTGTTCTCTCTACCAACACCTCCTCCATCATTGTTGCTGTTGTTTAGACCGCTGATCATCACCATTCCTGAAATTCGATTTTTATGACTCGAAATCTGCTCTAACAAGCGCCAAAACCACTGGGCTCTACCTGACGTGGTCTGTTTAAACTGTTGCTTATGAGGTAAACTCTGTGGCAAGGTATTGTCGTAATGACCGTGTTGACGATGATGCAATGCGGTGGAGATAGAATTATTCCGTTCCACCGGAACATGCACAGCTAAACACAATGATGATATGGCATAAGTTGATGAAAATTACCACCGCCCTCCTCAACATGTGGCTGATATTGTTCATCTTGCTGGAGTTTCTGCTTGGCACCGCGCGGACCCACCCGAACAAATCCGTCCTCGTCCGGCACTGGAGGCGGCCGCTGGATTCTGTGCTTTGTGGAGCCAACTCGGCGCAGAAACGGCTCCACAGGAGGGCCCACAACGGCAGATGAAGTTGCAGTTTCAACACCAGCTCTGTAAGATGTCGTCGCATCCGCGCAATGACTGTTGTTCACCTTCACATTATCTGCAGCAGTCCCGCGGAAGCGACTATCCTTTAACTAGAAATACACAAAGGGAACCGCGTAATCGCAATATATCTTTAGGGACAGGCGGTCTACCTTCAACGATCCCGGACGGCTTCCACCGGCATTGTCTCCATGCATCGCTTGAGGGACTGAAGAGGAGGGAATGCCCGCAGAAGCTGCCGATGGTTGACTCTGATGTTGCTGTTGGAGGCGGGAAGAAGCGAGCGCGGAAATGATCTTCTGGTGGTTGGCGGGCGGAATGTGCTGTGTGTGGTGGCGACGGACCATTGGCGATCGGCCGGTGACCGCTGAAGATTTTGATTTTCAGTCCGGAAATTCTAATTCCTTAATTTTCAGTTAACTAATCCATCCCATCGGGTAAAACTATAACTAACAAATAAATGCACGTTAAAAGGCACGGACACAAAAGGAAAATGCCGGATAACCGTGAGACAGTAAAGGAAAAGTAGTAAATCAACGCAGAATTCGAGTCAATTAAACGACAAAAGTGCACAACACTACAACAAATTCAATCAAAGAAAGGCATAAAAAATTTGTTAAATTTAAAGTTGTCTCAAAGTCACCAAGAAAAAGGGAGCGGATTAATGTATTTTCATATTGAAAGCAAATTTTTAAAAGTAAAATTTGCATATTTTAAAGATTTGAAGCAAATAAAGTTTCGTGACCATTTGGTGCATATAAATCCGCTCCCACGTCAGCAATGAATGGGGGGAGAGAAGTGTGAGAAGGGAATAGAGAGAAGTGCTGGCAATGGCATCACATTGCTAATTAATTGTAAGAAGAATGAGAATCGAAAACTGAACATTAAAATCACATACCAAAGGATCGGCACACACGTTTTTATTTTTTTAAACTATTCGAGATCATTCAAATTCGTCCGTCCCCCCCCCCCCCCCATCCGTGATGGTGGCCGACAGCTGAATCGTCTCTACGCATTGCAATAATATTGGAATGGGCACTGAGTGAGTCTGGCAAAAAAAAGTGTGGACTTGACTTAGCACAAGACGGCACATCACATCATCACAACATAAAGCGGAGATCGGCATTTGTGATAGGTCCGGGGAATTTGCTTTTTGTCCCCGCGATTGTGGTTACTTTAAAACTCACAGAAAGTCTCAAACGAGAGTCTCGACAATACCGATCTTGTTGGAAACCAATTAAAAATATAATTATATTGAGAAGAACCACCGAACCCGCAAACTGAGTCGGGTGAATAGTAAATAATTCACTAATTATAACGACGAGCTAAAATGATGGGTATTTTTGTACCGATTGCCAAAATAAATGCCCAAAACAAACAATTTGCTCGGGAGCAACGGCTGTACACGGAGTCAATGTCCGACCGGATGTCCATCATCGAACGCGTCAGAATGGGCCCCAACGGCTTGGTGGGCAATTCGGCGGTCGCGTTCGGATTCGGCGGAGCCGGAATGGCCATTCGATCGTTCTGAAAAGAATAATAAAAAAAAATCGTAAAAAAAGAGCACCTGCAATCGTTTTAGACATTCATCCAAGGATTCCATCACCGTATCGTCCGGGAAGCCAAAATCGTTCGCCAGCGATGTTTGGATGAACTCCATGAAGTCCTCGACACTAAGTCTTACTATCCTCTCTGAATTTGGGGCAAATTGTTAACAGAAACACAAAGCTAGTAAGAAAGGTCCACTTCTGTGCATTTTAACGATGTTATAGGCCATCGCGATGAGAATGCTTTCACCGAAATATAGAAACACATCCCAAAGACGAAGTGCCAACGGAAAGGGCACGCGGTCGAGGAAGCAGCCGAACCACCTGGAGCAGAACAGAGCGGGAGAAAACAAAAGAAATAAAATCATAAATCTTTTAAATCTTCCTACCACTTAGTCAGGTAAATTGGCGGAATGCCCATGTTGTCCTTAATTTTTGGAATATAATGTTTTTGAAAATTCTGTCCAACCAAATGCCTTTTGACGCGCGGCAAATATTTTAGCACCACTTTGTCGTAATGGTTCTGAAAGCGCTGCAGCTTTGGGAAGCCGGGCACAAAAAATCCTTGAAAATGATAATCCCCATTTTAAAAATTCAAAACAAAATAAAGTCACCATGCATTCCGTACTTTCGGTTGACCAACAACCCGTGCAGGGACCAGAATGCCTCCTCCTCGTCCATGTACATCAGAAAAAGCGCGGCGATTTGACTCATACCTGAAACATAATTACTCTAAATCAATTTATCCACAAATCTTCAAAATTTACCTTGGCAATAACCCACTTCCGTGTTAAGCATTGCGTAGGCGGTAAGAACATTGAAAAGGGAGCGTTGTCTAAAAAGGGACTTATAAAATTGCAAGAGCTTCGGACATTTTAATTATTTTTGATTAAAACAATCCTTTGATTTACACAAAAGTGTGGCAAGGATCGTTTGTCAATTTTCGGGAACTATTGCCCGCGTTTATTTTCTTCAATTCCATCCACAAAGTCAAAACGGGAAAGAGTGCCCACTTCACATCGTAGCGACGCCGGAAGGCCAAATTGTCCCGGTAGGTTCGGTTGATGTCCAAGTCGATCTGTTTGATGTCCTTAGAGACGAGCCGAGCCCGCGCCAACAACTCATTGTACAGATTGTCCCGCGAGTTGGCTTTCATCGCATCAGCACCGATTAGACGCTTCCAAATCTGAAAACAAGAAACAACCCAAAATTTAGGACAATTTTTGGTTACAATTAAACTCAAAAAACCTTCAGGATTAACAAATTCCCTAAGTACCGATTCCATTTTCAAAACTGCAAAAGACTCACCACCAATCGGAGCGTGTCCGGCACTCCCTTCCACATCCGTTCCGCCAACTTGGCCGGATGCCTGTCCAAATTGAAAATTAAGCTCATGTTTCAAACTGAATGCCCCTAGAGAAAATCGCAAAAAAAGAAGCGTAAATTACCGTTGCTCCCACTCCTTCAGCATCCTCAGCCATTTCTGTTCCCGCCTCAACTCTTTCTGCACTCTCTTCTGCTCCTCCGTTTGTTCGAGTGTCAATTTTTTGCTGTAAAAATTTCAATTAAATTATAAATAAAAATTGATGAAAAAAAGGAAAGGCAGAACTTTTAAAAATTCTCAAATCTCCTCAGAAAGAGCAAACCATAAATAAGAAAACCCAAATTCTAATCCGAATTGTTTTTATTATCCCTGCAGAAGATTCCCTTTTAAATATCACGGAGATGGATGGGTGAGAATGGTATGAAAGTCGCTCACTGCATAAAGCCATATCGGTCCGTGATTCTGTACAGCTCAAAGTCCGGGTTCTCCCACGGGTCCACGTCCTTCTGGTCGGGGCCCTGCAATGTGGACCCACAAATCACTTCCATTATTCATGTATTATTATATGCAATTCCATCAATCTTTTTATTCGTTCGTCCAGACCCTTTCGTATTTGTCCACAATTTGCTCCCTCTCCTGCAGCTCCAAAAACTCTTGGTCCTCCTCAAAAGAATCCTCGCTGGTCGATGCGGCGGTGCCGGCAAATGCCTGCGGCGGCTCCGGTGGTTCGTCATCGCCTTGGGGGAAGAGATTGAATTGTGAAGGAAAGTGAAGGCAAAGTCTAGAACACACCAAGCAATTGCTTGTTTTTGCAAATTTTAAGATTTTTTTCAAACAAAATTCGTCTCAATTGATAATGCGTTGAGTATTATGAAGACAACTGTTGACAAGATTCAAAGGTATCGTTAATGAATTGGGCACATAGGGAATGCTTCTCGACGCCGTTCTCCCGTTGCATCACCATTCTGCGGTTTAGCCAACCACCTTCATCATCGTCCGCAAGCTGTTGCAGCAATCGACTTGACAATGCCGAAACACAGCGTCGTACTGAAGAAGACCGCTTCATCGGAGAGGCGGACGAGGAGGGCATCGCTCTGTGTCGACGGTAATGCGGAGAGGACTGCAGACTTTCCGATTGCTCGTTGATGTTTTTGGAGTTATTATTGAAGCATCTAATCATTTGAGGAGATGACGACTGCCGCTGCTGTTCTTGTTGCGGTTGGGGCAGTCGCCGTTGCTCAACCGCAGCTAATCGTTCGCCCAACTCCTTCAACGGCTCGCTCAGCGAGCATTGGACCTAGCAACGGCACGTTCAGTAATATTAACTGTCTGTTTTACAGTTTCAAGAATGGGGAAGCAAACGAGAAAGGCCCACTTGGCTTTTGACGCGTTGCGAAAAATTGCGAATCAATGTACGCGAATCGTTGACCCGTGTCTTCAGCAGCAAAGCGTTCATGTTCTCCACACTTCGACCTTGCTGTTCCTGCTGCTCTCTGGTGCCATTGCCGCCGCCGTTGGGCGGCAGCATCGCTTTGCGCGTGATGGACGCGGCGGTGAAGGAGGAATTTCCACCGAAAGTGCGCGTGATGGATGCCACCTCAGCAGCAGACGCAAAATTGGATGGACGGGTTTCGGAGTCGCGCATTTTTCGCTATCAGCGGAACAATTTAATTGGGGTTCTTGAGCACGTTTTCACGAGACTTTCATGCAGCGATGATGTGGTGTTCGTTCATATTGCTTATAGCAAATGATTTCAGTTTCAAGAAAAGCAGTAAATGATCCAAGGCAATAAAATAGAAAGAGGTGTTTTGAAAGGAAATTGGACAATTAGCGCGGCGGTCTGGACAAGTGATGGATGGATGGATGAATGAATGGAGATGGGGGAGCATGAAGCAACCATGAAGAGCGAGAGATATAAGTCGGAAAAGGGCAAGGCATTGGCCATCGGCCTCCTCCTTAACCGCCGCCACCACCGCGGTTGCTGTGGCCAATTAGCGTGAAAGCGATATGGGAGAGGGATGAAGAGCGGGACGGGGGCTGTCTCTTATACACATCTAGATGTGTATAAGAGACAGGCAGTAGCTTGGCTTGAAAAAAGGGAACGAGTGCTTCTTTCTCTGTGCCATGCCGAAAGTGAATGGGATAAATGGCAAAACGGATGTGGATCTGTCTCTTATACACATCTAGATGTGTATAAGAGACAGAAGCAAAGCAGTAGCTTGGCTTGAAAAAAGGGAACGAGTGCTTCTTTCTCTGTGCCATGCCGAAAGTGAATGGGATAAATGGCAAAACGGATGTGGATTGTGAGGGAACTGTCTCTTATACACATCTAGATGTGTATAAGAGACAGGGGAACGAGTGCTTCTTTCTCTGTGCCATGCCGAAAGTGAATGGGATAAATGGCAAAACGGATGTGGATTGTGAGGGAAAGTGCGGTGGTGGGTGGATGGTTGGTTGCCGGGATGATGGCAAAGATGAAGTGGGATGGATAGCGGAATTAGAAAGTAAGTGAACAATTAGAACAGTATTTTTTCCAGAAATTTGACAACAGAAAAAGGAAGCAATTATTGTAAAATTATAGAATCAAAATTCCAAAATCGGGGCCTTTTGAAATGACAAAAATAAAAAAATTAATGCCTTTCCGCCAGAATGGATTTGACGTTTTGCCAGACGGTTCGCCGCACAAAAACAATTCGAGGCTATACGAGGAATTGGTGGAGTAAAAATGGTGAGATAGAAGTCAAAGTCCCGCACAGCAAAACCCCATGGGAACATTGGATTTAGAGGGCATTTAAGGTAAAATAATGTAAAAAGCCACCGGGGACGTGCATAACGTTCCATTGGCATCCCTCAGGGGAAAACGGTGGTTGCCAATGGAAAAAGGGGATGTGCGAAGCCAAACCAAGAGACGGTGAAAGGCCGAAGGGATGTGCCCGGAGCAGCAAGGAGACGAACCCTCACGGCCCAAAGAGGGGGGGGGGCATCCATTGTGATTTGATTACTTATTTCTCGGGCTGTTGTGAAAAAAAGTCCCGGAAAAAGACCCACGCACACAATGCGAGGAATGGTGGCCAGAAACAAAACAAATTGCAGGTAGTGGAATGTGCAGCAAAACAATGAAAGCCATGGCTAGTGTTCAGAATTCTTCTCAGGTGTAGCTTTAAAACGTGTGAATCGCCATTGAGGAAATAAGTCCAGATTTTTGTTGTTAGTCCTATTTCTCCCATAAATCAATGGTTCGGGGAAACGAAGACTACCATTACAACCATTTTATGATCATCAGATCCTTTCCTAATACATAGTAAGGCAGAACGAACCTAGCTCTACTAAAAATTTGATGAATTTGACCTCTGTGCGCTGAAGAAAAAACGGCGTTCGGTTGCATTATTAGCGATCCGGAAGTGCCAGTTGCCAAATGGATCAGTCCGATTGCTCTCCCGGCGGCCACCAACGGTTCGTTGTGCGCAAACGCAAATTCGCTGATTTTGCGCTGAACCGACTTTGCCTTCTGCGTGATCAAATTCAGGGAGTTCTTGCGTCCGTCCTCCTCCAAAAGCCGCTGTACCAATGCTTTAGGAATATGTGCCGTTGGCTGTGCCCCGCTTAGACTCTTCGCTTTCCGTTCAGGCGGTGCCGCCAAGCTGCTCATCTGCTGTACGGTGGCCATTTTGCGCCTCGACGGTTCCCTTCTAAGGCCAAATTCGGAGCTTTTTGCGGCGCTTTGCTCTTGTCCAATGGTATTGTTGTACTGTCCGATGGTCGGAGATTGCTGCGCGGAATGGATCAAAGTCCAAGGACGGCCATTTTGTGATGAATTGTTCGGTATGAACTGACGAATCGAAGCAAAACTCCGTTGCTGGACGAACGGTCGAGGGTATTTGCTGTCTCGCTTCTTTGTTGAGACCATTTTTTGCGAAGAATTGGGAAAACGAAATAGAAATGGCTAGATGAACGAGAGGTTCGAAGAAAGTTCAAATGCATGGAGAAGGCCGAAGCAAATTTTGGGTCAAATTCGCCTTTCCGCCCTTTTGTTGTCCGGAAAGGGAAAAAGGAAGCCGAGCTTGCCTCACAAAAAATGGGGATGGGCCATTTTGGCATATCATTAGCAAAAAAAGCTCAAAACAAACTGAAGGAATGACAACTCGTTTATAAAATTAAATAGTTTTTTAGATTTAAAAATAAAATTTCGGTTTGCACTTACTGAACTCCTCCTGGTCATGATCGCGTTCATGCACGATTCCGCAAAGTTTCACCAACGAATCCTCGTCCTCATCATCGTCGGCTGACACAGATCGTTGCTCCATCAACCTTATTGTTGCCGGAAATGGAGGTGGCACCGACATTTTCAATTCTTTTTTCATGCAGATTATCGGCAGAATTATTGTCAAGAGCGATAATGGACACTGAAATACAAAAAAATATGAAATAATAATTAGCGAAGAATAACAAGGAAATTACAGACCAAAAAATGCGTTGTTTAAAAGCTTAATAACTCAATCCATAATTTAACAAATTCGGGTTTCTTTGTTTTTTAAGAGTTGCTAAAAAAACATCCGGCCTACGTCCGTTTCCATTTTTTGTGCCCACACAAAGGACCAACACNTTCAATTCCATCAACATTCCTTTCTCTTCCGTCTCGTTTCCTCGGGTGAGTATGGAATATGAATGAGAACCAGAGTAGGAAAGACAGTGTTTAGAGGAGGGAGGGAAGGGAAGGACAAAAAAGAGGCGGAGAGGAATAGAAAGGAATCTCAATGACTTCAATCTTTCGAAAATGCAGTGTACAAATATCGTATCGAGATATTAATATCACAAAAGTGAGTAAACAGAAAATGATTTGCCCAGTTGATCATGATCGGTAAAGTTTAGGTAACTTTAAAAATGACATTCAAAATAAAAGACTCAAAAATGGAAGTTAACGAGGTTTTTATTTTATCTGGAAGCTGTGCATTCCAAAATAAAAATTATCAAATTTAATTTATTTTATTGTTTTACAAAGATTTCCACTGCAAATCTAATCAGTGAATGTACATCGTTCGTTATTAACCGAAAGTATGATGCGATTTTCCTTCGCTAGGGTTCTGATCGACCCAGTTAGCCAGAAGGTTTTTCCCCTTCATTTCCCATTTATATTCCTTTTTAGGCGTGCCTCTGTTTTGCAGCTTCTGCTTTCCTGCTGGCTTTTCTGATCTACTCGGTGTCGGCCACTCGCTCTTTGGTCCTCACCGGGTTGGCATGGCTCGGCGTTTTCTCTCTCTTTGTGATTTTTTCCACAATTGTTGCTTTCATCTCTGCGGCCCATCGTTCAGCAAATAAAAGGTCATTCTGTTCATTTTTTGAGTGTAAGGCTATATGGATGCTAAAAATTCCAGTAACTGGTTCCGGCTTTGTAAATGTTTGGGGATGTTTACTGATACTTGGGATTCAAATAAAGAGAAATATTCGCGTTGTCAATTAGTGAACTCACTATCAGGGTAAAATTGGGGACTTATTTATTTATTGTGCAAACTAAAACTCAATTGCAATGTTTCCAAAAGTATTATTTGTGGGCAGTTTGTATTTGCCCTTTCACAAAACCAATTTCAGGTACACTTTTGACATGGCTCGTGCCCCAGTTCTGGCCGTTTTCTCCACAACTGTGCTGGCCCAACTGTCCGCCGTGTTTCTGGCTAAGGAGGCTGTTGAGCGACTGTTCGACTCGGGCCAACACCATCACAGGTGCATTTGTTTTTTCGACTGTTTTACTCTGGTTCTATTCGGTTTTTGCTAAAGGATATGGTTTACGGAGACCAATTGTAGCTATATGTCCGCTAAAACTGAAACAATTTTCTTTCTTTTGAGATTATTTTTCGAGTGTACGAACTAAAGTGCATTTATCCATCAGCCACCATGGGGGCGAAGCGGCGGCACTCACCGGCGGCGACATTGTGAAGACGGACCATTTGTTCTACCCGGCCGCTTTCGCCTCCGCCTCTGCACTGTTGATTGTCGCATACGCACTCGCCAACCAACCGTTCAACTACGTGCTTAAACATGCTCAGTCTTCGGTGATCCAGGTTTTATGATGTTGTTGTTGTGGTTGTACGCCTCCAATTTATGGGATTATGAGCACATCATTAACTTGAAAGGCTCATCATTGTCAAAATAACTCTAGCCAAAACAAGCTGAGAGTACAAGTAGTTTTATCAATAAATTCTGTCATAAAAATTTGCCCAACTTGGCGGTATGTTTATTCTCATCAAAGCTTCTATTCTCAAATATTCTATTTAAGGAGCATTCGGCGGACATTTGCGCAGCGATTTGCTATTTTGTCCCCGGATTGGCTCGCCTGTTGCTGCCGCGCATCAACTCGCTGACTTTGCTGGCGTTCATCTCCGCCTGCTGTGCCGTTTTCGTCCATTGGTTCCGTGCCGAGTTTCCCTGGGTGGACTCTGCTGCGACGATGGCACTTTCTTTCACCATTTTCACCTCAATGGCCCCGCTCTCCTCGTACACTGGGCGTATCTTGTTGCAGACGACGCCCCCCCACGTGCAAAATCTCATTGATCGGTCGGTGTCATTTGAACTCGCTTTTAGTTGCTTAATTATTCGTAATCAGAGAAGTCGGGTTCTATTATGAAAATAAATTTTGGTTGAAACTTGAGGCGTTATTAGATATTATTCTTTTTAAATTTCATCTTGTAGGTCCATTTCCGAGGCATCCACCGTTGATGGTGTGCTCGAGCTGATCAACACCCATTTTTGGCAGTTGGATTTCAACACAATTGTCGGCACGGTGGATGTAATAAATGCCTTTAAATAATGTTAATTAAATTTCATTATATCCGGGAAGGTTGTTTAATTCTTCCTCACACAAAAGGTCCGTGTGCGAAGGGATGCCGACGAACAAACGGTTTTGCGCACTGTCCGGAACAAACTCAGCTCGGTTGTTAATTATTGCACAGTTCAGGTATTGGTTTATCGGTATAAATTTACTGAGATTTACTATTTTTTGTATACGCTAAGGTGCTGAAGGATTCGAGCACAGGTTGGGCCTACCATCGACAATATCAGTCGCCGCTCACGTCGACACATTTGTCACATTACCATCCGAAATCGCATTTGCCGAATGGCACCGATTTCAGGGATCAGAGTGCTACCATTCCTCACACCCATGACCATCATTCCGGTGATCACCACCAACATCTTGGCCATGGCCATTCCCATCATTGAGCCTCTCTGCCTGAATTGTGCTCTGTACATATGGAAGTTCTGGCGTTGCGTTGTGATCAGTCATGGCTTTCCATTTGTTGTTGATCTGACCATTTCCTTCATTTGTTCACCCATTCACCTACATCTGTTCGCTTTCGTTAAATGTTTACCTGTCGGGGGATAATAGGCCATAATTCAAACAGCTAACCACCGGAATTTCTGTCGGCTGCGTTCTCTTTATCAAATGTTTCACGTCAAAACATTTCGTTAGGAAGGAGGACTCATTCCCTCTCGTATTCCCATTTAATGCTCATAAACTTATACAAGTTTTCTGGAAATTGCAGAAATATCTTGCGCAACTGGTCTGTTAGAGTGGTGGGATGAATCCGGAAGAAATTTTCACAAAATTGGAACCTATCGGGCGCGGTTCATTCGGCGAGGTGTACAAGGGCATCAACAATCAGACTGCTGAAGTGAGGTTTAGCACTGCTCAGCGGGGAGGGTAATTAGAAATTATGAAAATTACATTAAAATTGCGGGTTATTTGTTTGACCTTTCCTTTGACAAAAAGACGGTTACGTCGTTGTTTAGGTTGTAGCCATAAAGGTGCTGGACTTGGAAGAGGCGGAGGACGAACTGGAGGACATCCAGCAGGAGATCAAGGTGCTTTCCCAGTGCGACAGCCCTTTCGTGACCCGCTACCACGGCTCGTATTTAACCGTTAGTTAAAATCTGTCTTTTTTAATTTATTTTTTAAATGCAGGGCTCAAAGCTTTGGATTATCATGGAATATCTGGGCGGCGGTTCGGCGTTGGACCTGACGAAGAGCGGTCGGCTGGAGGAGAAGCACATTTCGGTGATATTGCGAGAAATTCTGAAGGGGTTGGACTATTTGCACTCGGAACGGAAGATCCACCGCGACATTAAGGGTCGAATATTTAGATTTTTCATTTAATTGGGCGAAATTGATTTAAACTCATTAGTAGTACCCGAGGAAATAAACTTAAAAAATTAAGCCGCCAATGTTTTGTTGTCCAACCACGGAGATGTGAAGGTGGCCGGTGCGTTTTATTGTTAATAGAAGTAAAAAAAATGATTTTAATGTTTTTTTAGATTTTGGCGTCGCCGGTCAGCTCACTGAGACGGTGCGAAAGCGCATGACTTTTGTTGGCACTCCGTTTTGGATGGCGTAAACTTTTAGTTTTAGTTTTTGACATTACCCTTATTTAGTCCTGAAGTGATCAAGCAGGCCAGCTACGACTTCAAGGCGGACATTTGGTCTTTGGGAATTACGGCCATCGAATTGGCTAACGGAGAGCCGCCCCATTCGGACTTGTAAAAATTAGTTTTACGGTTTTAAGCTTTTTTATATTGCAGACATCCGATGCGCGTGCTATTTCTGATCCCTAAGAATTCGCCACCGCAATTGCATGGAGCACAATGGAGCAAAAGTTTCAGAGAGTTTGTGGAGCTGTGCCTGAACATGGATCCGGAGAATGTAACATACTGCATTAATTTATTTTACGATTAACAATGACGAAAAATCAAGCTTTCCTGTTCAATGCCTCAAAATTTCTGGAAAAATATATAAAAACAGCTTTATAAAGCGTCCTTCTGCACGCGAATTGCTTCGACACAAATTCATTCTGACAGCGAAGAAGAACGAAATTTTGCGCGATGTTATTGAGCGAAGTGCCGAATTTCGGATCCGACAGCAGCAACAGCAGAATTTAAGTGCCGAATCGGACGTGGACTCGGACGTGAGCATTACCAAAACGATTTTATTAGAAACTTTTACGGAAATAAGTAGGGTCATGATGGCGCTTCCTGCTGGGATTATCCGACCCTGAAAAAAGGTTTGGACTTTTTTGAGCATCAACAGCGGTCGCTCATTGAGAGAGCGGTGAACGATGCTGCCGACAATGTGTCCACAATTCGTGTAATTTTGAAATTTAGCTTTTTAATAAAATAAATATAGTAATTTCGAATTTACAATAATCTTGAATGGTTTTTTCGGTAATTTAATTTTTACTTTTTATTTGGTTTTTACAAATATGGCAGGTCTCTGCGTCCTCCGCCCAGCAGTTGCAGAACAACGCCTCAATTATCAACATTGACACTGTGCGAGTCGCTCCTTTACCGCTACCGCCGAATATCAGCAGCAGCAAAAATGAGGGAAACGACGGCGGCGGCGATTGTGCCGTGAATAATGGAGGCACTTTTGTGAAGCGAAAACATTCCGAGCGCACAATGCCCTCCTCGAATTTGAATCCTTCAGCAAATGGTATATTTTTTTGCAGCAAATTTTTCGGCCTTGACATACATGAGACTGTCTTCTACACATTTACTTATTTTCAGCCTCGTCGTCCTCTTTTGGCGCCTTCGGCCACCACCATCCGACGGACGGCGAAGACGATGACGGTGGTGGTGTCACTGGCACCATTCGAATTGTCCCCTCCCCTAGGGCGGGTCCACCACTGCCGCCGCATTATCACCACAGACAACAACCACAACACCACTATACCAACCAGGGAAATAATGCTTTTGCCGCCAGTGCTGCTGTTGGTGCTGCTCCACCGCCTATTCGGGCTATGCGCTGCAGCTCGTTGGAGAACGCGTTGCTGCCCGCGCTCGACAAGTTGGCCAGGACGCGACACGGCGCCGCCGATTTAGACACAATCGCTATCGCGTTAAAGCGCGCTGAGCAGGCAAGTCCCGGCTTGTGCGATCATCTGGTCACCGAACTGATTACCACGTTGGCATATCCCCAGTGCACGAACATGGAGCTGCGGAAGGCGATCGATCGGCTGACCACGCGGAGAAATGATTGAATTTCGAATAGTTGTGNGTCTACGTAGCTAAAGATGGGAAGATTTTTTAACAAACATTGTGAAGTTTCTTTTTTCTAAACTTATAATGAAAAGCAATTGATGGGTACGATGGCTGTCTCTTATACACATCTAGATGTGTATAAGAGACAGGGTTGGAAAGTGGGGGAAAGGTTTGTAATTTTTGAATTCAGAGGAAGGCAATACTGCAGAATTGCCGTCCCGATGGGAAATTTTTTTTTCTATAATTAAAAAAACATTGCAGTTCTGCAGGATGCCCAGAGGAATAGCAATTTTGTAATTGTGTGCAGTTAAAGTTACATTCGTTTTTTGACCTTCCAATTTCTATTGTTTATTTTTTATACAATTTTTCCTTTTGCCGATTCTAATCTCCTTTAGACCAAAAACATTCACTTAATGAACTTTAAACTCGTTTTTTAATTGTTTTAATTTTGTTTGTCACAATTTATATTTTATTTTTAATTGAAATTGTATTGCTAAATAGTCCTTTTTAAATCGTGAAATCGGCGAGATGGGGAAGAAAGCAAAGGTTGGAAAGCAACGGAGGGACAAGTTCTACTTTCTGGCGAAGGAAGCAGGTCCAGGCTTTTCCTTTTTAGACAGGGCATTACCTTTTCGTCACTGAATTCATTTTGTGCACGTGCTTTCTAAAAAGTCCCGGTGAAGTTTTGTAAATGTGTCTAATTCAAAGGCTTTCGCTCGCGTGCCGCCTTCAAATTGTTGCAACTGAACAAACGTTTCGAGTTCCTCCAGCACTGTCGTGCCCTTGTGGATTTGTGCGCAGCGCCTGGCGGTTGGCTTCAGGTGGCCGAGCAGCAAATGCCCGTCTCGTCGCTCAGAATTGGTTTTTAAAGCAATAATTTACATCTTGATTTATTTGCATTTTTTCAGGTGTTGATCTTGTTCCCATAAAAGCGATCAAAAACTGCATCACTCTTCAAGGGGACATCGTCGAGGAAAAAGTGGGGCATACTTTTACTGTTTTAACTACTTTTTTTTTTTTTAATTTTTGCAAAATTATGCGATGAAATTTTTAATTTTCTCCTTTATATTAGACGCGTCATGCGGTGCGTAAAGAGTTGGGCACTTGGGAGGCCGACTGTGTGTTGCACGACGGGGCGCCAAATCTTGGCACCAATTGGGCTCACGACGCCTTCCAACAAAACTGTTTGACACTTTCGGCACTCCGTCTGGCCACCCAAGTGTTACGCAAGGGCGGCTTCTTCGTTACCAAAGTGCTTTTTGGGCTTCTATGTTTACTTTAAATTTTTTTAAGCTTTTTCGATCAGCCGATTCGCAATGTTTGGTTGGTGTCTTTGAAAAACTGTTCAGAAAGGTATCAGAGTTAAAAGAAGTATGCTCTTTTTTTCTTTTCTTAAACTTTTTTGGTCCACGTGTGGAAACCGTCCGCTTCTCGTCTCGAATCGGCAGAAATTTTTGTAGTGTGCGAGCAGTACTCGAAGCCTGACAGAGTGGATCCGGATTTGCTGGATTCGAGGAAGGTGTTCTCCATTCAGTCGAGCGGCAATGACGAAAACGACAAAATTAATTTGTATTGAATGTTTTTTAGATTTTTTACATTTTTTTTTCTCAGACATCGTCTTCTTCTCCATCCGAACAGCAAAGAGCGCAAGGCCAAGGCGCTCGGCTACGACGATGACGCACAGCTTGGACTGCACCACGAGTTGGGGGCCACCGAATTTTTGGCGTCCAAAAGTGCGCTCCAATTGCTCAGCCGCGCGTCGGAGTTGGTGAGTGTGAGATAATATGGATGCCATCCTTTTAGGTTCATTTTGTATACGAAAAACAATAATTCCGACAAAAGGTGTTGGACTCGGAGCGCGTGCTGAACAGTGAGCACACGACAGCGGAGATTCGGGAATGCGTGCGGGACATTAAGGCGAGTTGGGCATGGCAAATACTCAAATAAAGGACTCAAAACTTTAGGTTTGCGGACCGGCCGAGCTGAGAAGCATTTTAAAATGGCGCAAGAAATTAGTGGAAGAGCAGAAAAAAGAGGAAAAGGCGTCCAAAGAAAACGAACAGCAGCAGAGCAAAGAAGCGATGGTTGGCGGCGATGTTGCGGAGGAGGAGGAGGAAAGTGCGGAGTTGAAGGAATTGGAAGAGATTGACGAGCTGATCCGGACAGCGAAGACGGACGAAAAGGCGATGTTGAAAAAGTGAATCAACTTCTTCAAAATATAAACACAATATTTAAAATTTAAAGTCGATAACAAAAATGCAAAATTTGTTTAAGGCGCAAGAAAAAATTGTTGAAGGAGAAGCGGAAATTGGAGGAGCGCAAGAAACTGAAGATGGTGCACGAGGGGGACGAGCCGACGCTGGGTGAAGATTTGGAGGTAGGGGACAAAGTTTAATGAACATTCATCAAATCCAATTTCAGCTCTTTTCGCTGAGAACAGTGCGTAGGTTGGCGGAACGGGCGGCCAAAGCGGCGAAGGGAATTAAAGAGGAGGAAACGGAAGACGATAGTGAGGATGAGGAGCAAGAAGATGAGGAGGGTCAAGAAGATGCCAAGGACAAAACAAAAACAACAACGGCCACCAAAATGGAGGAGTTCGATGATGGGCTGAATGAAGCGACTGAGGAATACGACGACGACGACGAAGAAGAAGAAAATGGTAAAGCAGCCTTGGAGACGACGATCTGGTTTAAATTGTCAGATATTTTTAAGAAAATAAAATGAGCAGCAAAGGTGCAAAAGGACAAAAATTGACGCCGGAACAATTGGCCATGGGGGAGGAAATAATTTACTCGAGGAAGAGGGCGCGAGATTTGGAAGACTGGGCTTGGAATCGGTTTTTTTAGAAGAAAAATTAAAATTTATTAAATTGCAATAAATTAATGCTTCTTTTGTACAAAAAAATTTTCAATATTTAATAAATTCGAATGGCTAACCGTATTTCTGCAGGTATACGAGCAATGATGACGCATTGCCGGATTGGTTTGTCGGCGATGAAAAGCGCCACTGCCATTTGGAACCGCCCGTGGACAAAGTGGGTTAATTTTTGAATGCGTTTGTATAATTGTAGTTTTTGCTATTTTTGATTTTGCATTTACATTAAAGCAAAATTTTTTTGCCTTACCACCAAAGGAACGTGTCGATTTTTACGCCCAACGCGACCGGAACGCATTGAATACACGGCCGATTAAAAAGGTGGCGGAGGCGAAAGCGCGCAAAAGGCAGCGACGCCTGCGGCGAATGGAGAAGGCGCGGAAGAAGGCTGAAGGCATTGTGGACAACGAACAGATGGAACACGGGGAGAAGGTGCGCGAGCTGCGCAGGTCAGTCAATGTCATGTGCTGGCGCTGGGTGACTCAAACGGACCGGGCCGTTGGGTTGAATTAAATTTGTTGAAAATATTAGGTAGTGACGTATTGGACGTAAACAAAACACTTGTTTTAGGCTCTACAAAAAGGCGGGCACTAAGGAGAAGCGGGAGGTGAAGTATCAGGTGGTCACAAAGGGCAAAAAGGGCTCCATGAACCGACCCGACGGGCATTATCGGCTGGTGGACAAGCGGATGAAGAAGGTGGGCGGTGAGGGGCAGGAAGTTAAAGAATTGGGCCTCGAAAATTAACAAGAAGTTGAACTCGAGTAGAGAGAAAAGGCATTTGGTTATGAGGAGTAAATAACGTCTTCGATACATTGATCCGTTCAGGACACGCGACGACAGCCAAAACGTGGCAAAAAAGCTGACAGCAAACAGAGGACGAAGAATACAAGGACGAACAATGCGAAGACGACCGGAGTTGGGCGATCGGGCAAAGAGAAGAAGAGCCAGGTAGAGGGTAGTTTAAAATGTTATAATTTTTCAAATTTAATAAGGATACAAGAAAACGGGCGAATTATGGCAAGAAGGTTGGACCAACCCAGAAGAGGGGAAAGAGCGGCCGAATGGGCGTTGGAAGAAACCGGAAATGATAGCAAAACAGCAACTTTTTCTTTGTTTCTTTCGTTCGTTAAAATTTAATTTTTCTTCGTTTTGAATTTTAAGTGCTTTCTCTGCGCACCTTAACTATTTTGATTATTTTCGTTATCTCTTTTCACAATGATCAGAAACATCTTCGATCGGATGGCGACATTGGAAGCCGTTGAAGAGCCGCTTGATTTAATTAGACTTAGCCTCAATGAGCGCGTCTACGTTAAACTGCGCCAGGAACGCGAGCTTCGCGGTCGTCTTCACGCGTTCGACCAACATTTGAATATGGTCGGCGCTGGATTTAATCAAAAAATGGGTTTATTATTGATTGTCACATTCAGATTTTGGCTGATGTTGAAGAAACTGTGACGATTACGGAAACGGACGAGGAAACATTTGAGGAAATTCACAAGCCCAGCAAGAGAACAATTCCAATGGTTTTTTGGTCGGAAATTGCTTTTTGAAGCATTAATTTCAGCTGTTCGTGCGCGGTGACGGCGTTATCCTCGTCTCTCCGCCCACAAAATACATCCCCTGAAGCACGGCGACTGTTGATCTATTTGCTTTTTAATTACTCCAATTGTTGGTGTTATCTCGTTGATTCTGTTTTGATCAATTTGAGTGTGTCCATCATTGTAAAACTTCCTACGACATTAATCCGATTAAATTCAATTTTGGAAACACCCGCATACAGTTTTCTCGGGATAATGGGTCACAACATTAAACAAAATGCGAAGGCGGTCAGTGGTTATTAGTGACTATGAAAGAACATTGAAAATTGGGCTTTGGAAATGTACAAAGGTGCAACAGGAATATAATTTTTGAGGCCATTATTATTTATATTTATGCCTTTTCTATCTTCTCATCAAAATCGCTGTTTAACAATTGCCTTCGCCGCCAGCGAAGAAAATGTTCGGCTCGTTTTGCCAATAGCGTCTTCCTCTCCTGCACTGCTGTTGCTGCTCTTCGGTGGTGTGCTCCGCTGCTGCTCCCTTTCCTCCCCACTCGCTTCGTACAGCGTTGACAATGACTCGTGGTAATTATGTTGTTGCTGACCATGGCGACCCTAAAGATGCGAGCACATAAAAACGCGTAAATTCATTTTAAAACAATTTTGCAGAAACTGCAATTCCTGTATCTTTACCCACGGACTTAAACCTTAATTTGTAAGTCGAGGACAACAAATTTCAACAATTTTATCGGAAGGAAAGTGTCCGTTCCGGCCTACCTCTTGCGTGTTCTGCTGCAGACTTCTTTCACCATCATCGACAGCCGCTGCTGATCCATTTCCGAAAGTCGGTGCGTCACCACCGTCTTCAGCAGACGACGACGACGATGAGTCGTCCACCGCCAACATCCTCTTGCACCCCCGACGCTTTTTTTGTTCGTCCGGCTGCTGTTCGTGGGCGGACGACGGGTTGAAGCAGTTTGGACTGTCTTCGGGTCGATACCGCGCCGAAGCCGGGCATGGCAACAAATTGCTGCCATCAACGGGAGTGATCTGTATCAAATTTACGTATTAAAATGTGAACAGAAGTCCACTTTTGATGCCATTTATAAGAATAATGCACACCTCACACGGCGGTCCAATCAAAGATAGTAGAACGGGCAGAAGTGCCAAGCCGTTTATGAGGCCGATGATGACCAGAGCGGTCATCACGACAAAGAAGTACTTGATGACAAAGTCGAACTCGGAGAACGCCAACATCACAATGCCCAACAGAGTGGAGAGACCGCCATGGATGACCGGTATAAACATGTGTTCCTTAATTCACAAAGACCTCTACCGAATTTAGACGCCGAGTTTAAAAGATTCCCCCCACTCATCCAAAAGATTGTTTTATACTTTCTGTGCGTTTTTGTGTAGATCCTTCAAAACGCACCAAGCACGCGACCATTCGCTCATCCCTCGTGCCCAACGAAGTCAAGAAGGCCAGCACAACGTGAGCGGTGAACTCGACGCCTATGCCCACCGCGGTTATCAGTGTAACAGCCGAAATCGGGTTCATCTTGACACCGAACACGCCCATGAAGCCGGCCAGCTCCACAGTCATCGTCACAACAATGATCGCCACCATCACTGCTGCCCACGGGTTGAACTTGAAAAAAGGTAATTATAAAAATATTTAAAAAAGAACATCATACAATTATGAGGGAAATGACCAGCAGAACGGCTACTCCAATGATCTGAAATAAAAAATAAACAGAAAAAGAAAAGAAAAACGGTACCAAAATTGCAGATATCAGATAGAAGGTCAGCTTCAAGTACTGCTCCCAAAACGTGAAGGGAATGCCGGAAGGATAGACCGGCAGTCCGTCCGCGCTGTACCGGTCGCAAATGGCACGAATTTCTTTGATCTACGAAAAAAAACATAAAATTCAAAGGAATGGAGTGCATCAGTAACCCAATCCTCCGATTTACCCCCCCCCCCCTTCCTTCCCTCCTCTAACCATTTCGACGATGGCTGGTGTGTCGGTGAGCCCATTCATGTAAAATGGGATTTGCGAGTAGAGGAGCGTGTCCGCCGGCGGCACGGCGCTTTCGTCTGTGGCAGAAAAGTGCCATGGCGGCGGCGTGGGGAAAAACGCCGCCTGAGACACGTAATACCTGAAGAAAAGGGTTTTAGGCTTTTAGTTATAAAAATGTGTTTAAGTGTGGGAATTAACCGTAAATATAATTACATCATGTTGTCCTGATAAAACCAGGCGGTCAAGTAATTGTAGAAGCCTTTTGGGTTGATCTGACCGTCTTCAATCAGTTTGGTGCCATGCTGAAAGAATTTGACACTTATATTTAGCATAAGTTCTTTCAAATGGTTAAATTAAAGGAGAAAAATCAAATTCAGCCTTTCAAATCTATCGTTTTCAAATCAAAACTCAATTCTCAACTTCTGGAATTTAAATCTGCGAATAACCAAAAACGCACTGTCTCAGTGCAGTTAAAACGGTGTCCGACAGAACATAGCAATTTTCTGGCCAAGAAAAAGTCCTCAGAAAGCGTAAAATTGCGCGCCAAAGCGTCAGCCGCCGTTTTCTTCAAATCATCGCTGGGCCAAATGCCAACATTGGCCGCACGGTCCAACGAAGACTGCAGCAATTGGAGCCAAGTGCGCATAAACCTAAACCATTAATTTCGTTTATGCTAAGTGCGACCGCTATAATCACTAATTCATTCAAGAAATCACCAACATCATCCACCACTGTTCCGGCTCCCCATCCACTTTGATGACAAAGTGCGACTTTGCTAGAAAAAGAATCGTACAATTAGGATAATCATTTTTGCTCACCGATGTCTCTTCGCAACTGCTCCAACTTGTGCTGCTGTTGTGCATAGTCAACCCGAGGCCCCTTAGGCACGATGAACATTGGATAAAAACTGAAATAGCGTTCGCGCGCCTTCAGAAAGGCGGCCGGAGCCGTGTGTTCCGGCAACACGTCGGCCAATTCGAGCCCAATGCCCGAGTAGTAAAGACCAAAACAGCCAAACAGAAACATCGCGGCACAAAGCAGCAGAACGATGGTCTTAAGGAAATATTATCAATTCTCTGCTGACATCAATAAAAACCTTCGCAATTGGTCTCCGGAGCATTGGAATGTAATAGCCATGAAGGAAACCGCTCAGTGTATACCATTTTGTCGCCGACGAAGCGGAGGAGATCAACGACGCCGACTTTTTGGGTGTGGATGACGGGGAGGTGGACGATGTTCCGCCGCTACCACTCATCATCAGCTGTCCGGACAACGGAGGTCCAAAGACCACGGCACTCATCTGCTGCAAGTCGATCTCCGACGAATAGGTGGTCACTGTCGAGTCCGTCTTCACCAGCTGATTCCGACTGCTGCATTCTTCCAACTTAAGACAAAAACAATTAAAAATAGCCAAACATTGGAGAGCAATGACCACCTTGCGCTTCCTGATGCCGCCGCTTTCCATCATTTTGACGCACTTATCGCTCCCCTTTTCAGTGCCAATGCCACCGCTGCCCTTATTGGCCCCGGTAAAACAGTTGCTGCTACTGCTGCAGCAACAACAGAAGAACGCGATGCTCATGTCCCTATGGCCTGCCTTGCGCCTTTGCAGATCCAACGCGATAAACGCGGGAAAGATGAGGATAATGCAGATGACGTTAGAGGTGAGCAGAATGGCCACTTGACCGCAGAAAGAGCGCAGTGCAGGGATGGGCAACATGCAACCGGTGAGGAAGGCGAGGATGTTGTTGATGGAAGTCAGCAACACGGACATGCCTAAAAATTGTGATTAAAGCCTCATCGGGGTGTGGTATGAAACGCAAAACGAATAATATTTGTCAAAGTCTCACCGGTCTCTTTAAGAAGCACGGCCACCTCCTTCTGTCGTACCGCCTCCAACACGTCGTTGTAATTGTGCAGAAGTAGGAACATATCGTCTATGCCAAGCCCGAGTGTAAGAAACGGCACAATTTGTGTGGTGGCCGCGTTGAAGTGAATGTGCATAACGGTGGACAGACCGAGGCCGGCAACCGATGCCAAAGTAATCACCAATACGCCGATGATGGCCAACAAACAGCTGGACTTGGCCGAAAACCACCACCCGTCCCAATGAAGTTGGGACCAGCCAGCATAGATAATCTGTGATTTAAAAATTCCAAATTTAATGGAAAAACGGAAAGATCATGAATGAACAGTTTGATTGTGAATTTTAAAGGCTTGACGGAGAAAAAATTTCACATTATTAGTTGTATTACCAACCATAAGAACATAACCGATGAATATGACGAAGAATTGAAACTCGCTGAACTGCTCCAACATGTCCTGGATGGAAGTAGAAGCCAGCGGATGGACAACACGAACGCTTTGGTCCGGCTTGTTCAACACATGGTCATAAATATTCTAAACACATTAAATATAGAATTTGAAAAAAATCTAAATTGCTTTTGTAAATTTTTTTTTGACCTAGAAAATGCTAAAACTTTACTAATCTGCTCACTCTTTATAATCCATCTACTCACTCGGGTGAAGTTTCGTTGCCATGCCGCAATAATGGCGCCCGCATGGGCCTGAGTGAAGGCAGCGCCGAGCTTCTCCAACCTATGATTTTTTGATCGCTAAACGGGGAAAAATATAAAAGCTCATAGCTTTCTATTAACGATAAACCCCCTCACCGTCAGCCGCTGGTGCACGTCGGCCCCCGAGGCAACCAGAAAAACCGTCTGGAAGGCTTCCGCGTGTCGAATGTTAAACCCCTGAGCATCTCGTCGGATGCCGCCCACAATCAAATCCTCGGGCCAGCTCATAATGCGCTTGCCGAAGCCACGGCATCCCCCGGTCAGCACCTAACAACAGCAACAACGGTTTTACCGGAAACAGACAGAACTACGGTTACGGAATAAGCATATTTTCAAAAAACGCCCCCCTCCTAAGCATTGGTTTTTGGACACACACTTGGCCATAATCGGGATAGACCGGCAACAGGCGGCGGTTGTCGCCTTCGGCGCTGTCGATAAACTCGTGGATTCGTTCTCTGTTGGCGGACAACCACTCGATGAACGGGCGGCCGTACAGCTCGCAATCCCGCTGTTTCTCGCGTTGCGCACGTTGGGCTGAAAATGGCACGAGTATAAAACAAAATTTGAAACTGCGATTTTCCCAAAAACTTGCGGTAAAATAAAAATTTTTCTGAGATATTGCAATTATACTAAAATAGCCAAAGTTTGCCTCATAAAATAAAGAAATAGTTGAATTTTTGGTTGCCCCCCCAGCGCACCGGGCGCCTCCGTCGTGGTGGTAGCCGATTCGTCGTCATTGTCGTAATAATCCGCCGCGTCTGCCCCATCTGCCGCCGCCTTTGATGATGTCGTGGTCGAATTGGTCGATTCCCGTTTGCTAATTGCCTTTTTGCCGACAATGTCCGGCGGCCTCAGGACGACTCGATGTTGTGTCGGCAGCTTCGCGTTCCATTTTGAAAAGTGCTCAAAGGCGCCGCAACGGTTGAAATAGTTGGGCGCCGTCGCCGGACAGTCGGGGTCCAGCGGATCAATGCACGGCCGGTCCTGGTAGGCCATGCCGATGCCAGCCTGTAGTTGTTCATTTTGTTGGAAAAATAATTTACACTTTTAGTGTTGCCGATTTTTTGAGAATATCCAAATCCTATAAGAAATTGCAAAACCACCCACCCGTTCAAACAGTTCTCCGATCATGCCAACGTCGACCAGTGAGCGGGTCGCGTTCAGCAGTGCTTCCGGGTTCAAAGACTTCCAAGAGAGCTTTCCATTTGGCACGGAAGGAACAAATTGGGAAAAAGGGCCGCTGTAAAAAAGTAATAAAAACATTTAAGGAAATTAATTTTTTAAATAAACAAAACATCAGAATTTTTCAAAAAATTTCTGAAATTCAATACTGGAAGACCAAACCATTTTTTAAATGGCAAACTCTTACAGATCATACTCCGGGAAGGGGCCGAGCGGCTTGGAGCCCTCCCAAAAGCAGTCGATGGGAGTGATCCAAACGCAGGGAATGATTTGTGACATAATGTCTTCCATGAACTGAGCCAGCAAGTCCTTGGAACTGGCGGGCGGGGGTGGTTTGAAGCAAATGTCGGACAAATGCCATTCTCTGAAGAGGGTGAATGAATTACGATTTTTAAAAATTATTTTTTGATTTATTCAAAAAAAAATGCCAAAACTCACTCTCCAAACATTTCCACGCTGTACTTGGAGATCTGTTCCAGAATGGCGACATGCCTTTGCAGACCTTCCCGCGTCAGAATGTTCTCGCCGGGCACCTCCGGGGTTTGGATTACAACCTGGGGAGCGGAGAGATACACATCTAGATGTGTATAAGAGACAGGGGCTACTGATGCACTCCATTCCTTTGAATTTTATGTTTTTTTTCGTAGATCAAAGAAATTCGTGCCATTTGCGACCGGTACAGCGCGGACGGACTGCCNAATCACCTGAAAACCTCCGCCAAAAGTGTTTTCTGTGGGCAATTCGACGGCATTACCTTCACTTCTCGTCGCCGTTTGATTCGTTTGCGCAACAATTGGCGAATTTTGCGTCGACAGTCGAACCTCCGACCGTTTGGCCCTCTTCCGATAGTCCGATTTGGCATTGGACAGAAAGTTCATCTCCTCGTCCAATCGACCACCTCCTGCCAAAAAGGTATTGTGAATACTTTAGGAACTTAAAATTCGAATTTGGAAATTCGTTTAGAAAAGGTATTTTAGCCCCTACCTCCAAAAATCAACGCCAACTTAAAATTAGCTTCCTTGGCGACGCTTTTGTTATTCAAGTAAAAAATTCCAATTTTAAATTTCAGAGAGATATTTGTAAGAAATAACCGAATTCTTTTTTTTTGCAAAAAGAGTAAAAATAACGCACTTTCCACCCAAAGTTGGACCAAATCCGTCTCGATGATCGCATCTTTGAGCCCAAAACTGCACACAGTCAGCAGGACGAGGCCGACCACCACGATGGACTTGGGCCATTGCTGCACAAATTCGCCAAGGTGGAACAGCAACTTTTGGAAGAGTGCGCGTGAGTAAAGTGCCACGCGATTTCCCACGGCATTGCCCTGAAAATAGCAAATTTATCAGAAAAATCTAATAAGAAGAATAGAGTAATAAAAAAATAGTTTTAATTTTGAGTCTTAATCTAAAGGATTTAACTGTAATGCTTTACCGCGTTGATCTGCTGAAGACACATGTCGGCATCGCACCTAAAATTCAATTTGACAGAAAACGCAACCGAACCTTTACCAGGAGGGATGTTTGGAGAATTTCTTCCGCCACGCCTTGGAGAAGTCGGCCGGATCGTTTTTGCCCACCAAATATTTGTCCAGCAACTAAAAAATACAATTTGGCCGAAAATCCTCAGATCGTCACTCCTAAAAGCCTATTTCGCATCATCCGTCTACAACAACACTAACATTCAAATGACAGCAAGGTGAGGAAAGGGTTGATTGGTAGGTTTGGTCCAGGGTCTCCAAACTCCACACATTAAGGCTCATCGACAACATCTTTTCCATGCCGTCCGTCTCGTGGCATTGGCACGGCCTTCTCATCCTGCTGCCCATTCGCCGCGCCTCGTCGACCTCAACGTGTTCTTGTTGCTGTTCAGCCATTCCGAAAAGCGAATGGCATTCCTCTTCCTCTGCATTAGCCTGGGATCCGGCATTGCTTTCTGTGCCGGAGCGGGGAATGTGCCGTCGGTAATGGACGCGAGGATGTATTTTCTTGTGTTGAATTTTGGCGGAAATATTGGGGAATGTGAGGTTCGGTGAATATCGAACCAAAAAGTGATGTTATGGCTGATGAATATGGCAGGACTTCTTGAGTTGATGAGATAATTGGTGATTTTAGAGCTTGCGCCTGCCTTTCAAAGCGCAAAAAGCACAGAAAAAGAATACAAAGTCTACGTAGCTAAAGATGGGAAGATTTTTTAACAAACATTGTGAAGTTTCTTTTTTCTAAACTTATAATGAAAAGCAATTGATGGGTACGATGGTTAAAATTCCGGTAACGGTGAAAGTGAACAATTGCGGTGAGTGGCGGGCTAAGAGAAATTTTAGAAAAATAGATAAGTTTTGTTAAGGAAAAAATTAAAATTTCACAAAAACATTAGTTATTTTCTAGTAACATTATGCCAAATATTCAAAATTGTAAACATTTTTTTAAATCCGTTTTCCAAACTCCACAAGCTCCGAAAAACAATAAAAAGCCGCAGCATTGTCAAAAAACCATTGGACTTTCAAAAACCCAAAAAAAAAGCAGATATCACAGCCCTGCTTTAAGCAAAGGCTGCTGTCATCGATTAAACTTAAGGGATTGGGAGGGATTCGTCCAAATTTTAATGTTTTGAAAAGATAATTAAATTTTATACTCATTAAGAGTTTCAAATCAGAAGAACACGCCTAATATTTACCCGGACAATGCGTAAATTCCAACCCCTCCCATTAACAAATTTGGCAATTCTTTCCTTCATCATTTACCTTTTTGAAATTTCCGCCATTTTTGCGCCTTCGACAGTCGGTTTGCGTCCCGTTCTCCTCCGATGAATGGACCTTCATTCTTTCTCACCTTTTGGCCTAAATGGGAAATGTAAACGATGACGGAGGAAATCATTTTGCTGAACTTCAGCAACAACGATTATTATTATTCTGACAAAATGGGAGAATGGATTAGTCAAGTCAATCTGCGGAGGCGGGACAATTCCTGACGACTTTTTTTGTGTTTGGTTGGCAAATAAAGGCATAAAATGGGGGGGGGGCGGGGAGTGAGGCCAAGCGGACAAAATTGGGAAAAGCCGATTTTGTGGGGCTGGGGGCTGAAAAGTGTAAGAAGCGCCTATAATTCAGGTCCCATTGGCGAAGTTTCAGCACCAAAGGTACTCAAAATGGGCAAGGAGTCACCAATTATTCGGAAAGTTGCGCAAATTGCTTCAGACGGATTCACCTCAACATTTTCAACAGGAGGGCGAATTTTTGTTGGATTTCTTTCGAAAACCCCCAAAAATGTTGCTTTTCTAAATTTGGAGCTGTTCAAGTGTTGTGCAAACACGCTTAGGCTTAGGTATTCTCTTCGTCTTCACTTCCGGAAGAA
>MEIZ01000002.1:772326-783154 GCA_001723225.1 Globodera ellingtonae | reverse complement strand
TTGCCTAAAAGTGCCTGCCGTTGAAACAAAAATGCAGCAGTTTCTTAACAAAAAGCGTTTCCATTAGGGATGTGCTGTTTCTGCGCTCGGCACACCCCGCCACCAGCCTTTGGGCGCTGATTTGCTCGTTGAGCCAATGTGACGACGGCGGCTCCTTTAAATTTGCCAAATGTATCTCACTTTTGGCCCAAGTGCAGCAAAAATTGCTGCAAAATGCGTTGAAGAACTCACACAATTCCAAAGGTACCGGGGGGTTGAACATTTTGTCAAGATTTGATTTTACAATCCCAAGTTTTTTAAATTCTGGCGCACCTAAGAATTTTTTTTTATATTTGCCATGAATTTTCTTAAAATAAAGTATCTATTGTTTAGTATGCCATGGACTGGGTGCCTCAGATGTGTATCAATTTGCGTTCGTCCTGTCCAGCTTTGCGTCGCGCGTCTACAATTATTTTGGCGATGCAAAATGTTTTCATTTGTGTAATTTTGCGCGTCCCTGCGACCATTCTTTATACTCTTCCGAAGCGTTTGACCGCGCCGCTGCAATTGTGGCCGACTTTGAGGAGCGTTTACTGGACGCACTGCTGGCGATGGCTAAGCTTCAGCCGACGGAGCTGAACATGCCAATGTTTGCGCACATTTTGGCGGAGTACAGCGCGGCATCCGGCGGCAAGGAGGTGCCATTACATTCGATGAGTTAAAGCCGCATTTTGAGCTTTTGTTGATACCGCTAAGAGAATATTGTATAAGCGGACTTACGACAAAAATCACTTTTTCAGTTCCAAAATTTTGCAGTTTATTCAACGATTTATTTCCTCGACGCTTTGTGACGCCAAAGCCCACGCGGTTCTGAAAGGAATTTTTGCCCTAAACAGCGCCACATCTTTTCAACGAGCGGAGGGTCGACGGAATTACGAAGCGATGATTCTCACTGCCGTGGCAACGGCGCCCGATGGCCAATCTTTGCAGGTGTTGCCAATTCTCACAAAAGTCGAAACCATTGGATTTACTCAAATATTTAACTAAAAATGTTGAGATTGTAAACCAATTTTTGATTTTTAACCCCGAATTTTCTTTCGTCCAGGTCATTTTTGGTGACTCCGTTCTTTCCGACGCGAATTTCCGTCGTCTGCTCGTTGAGCGGGCGGCGCTAATGCCGTCGTCTTCTGCCGTTGAGCGTCGGCCGCGCAATTCTGAAAAGGTGGCCGACTGTTTGGCACTGTCCGCCCCGTCCGATTTGGTGACGGCATTTCAAACGCACGTCCAATTCTTCGTGGACCGCTGCAAAGTCGTGGAGATGGCCTCGCTGCACTCCCACTTCATTCACGCGTTGGCTGTCGTGGACTTTGCGCGACGACTCGGGTACAATAAATAGCTTTAGAAATGCTTTAATTCGTTTTAATATTTAACACGAATTTTACGCAAGTTTATTTCTTAATTTTATCAAAATTCTTTCATTTTAATATTACTGCTAAATTGTTTTGTATAAATCAAATGCTTTTGTTCTTCCAATTTCAGGCCTGGCCAACGCGGTGCAATCCGTGACGAGTTGATGTATTCGTTGGTGCCAATTGTGCCGCAAATGATCGAAATTGCGGGTATTTGTGCAATAACTTACGATGAAAATTGCTTTTTGAAACTCCAATTCAATTTTTTAGATTGTTCCAAACGCCAGATTGGCATGTTGATGGCCCAAACGCTGTTCAGTCTGTTCAATTTCCCCTCTCCGCCTCAATTTGATTACTTTGATGCGGACCCAATGCTGGGCGAATTTCGGGTGGCACTTCAACAGAAACAACAAAATGACATCGAAAGCAATGGCAAAAGTGTGCTGATTTTGGCATTTATAAATTAGTCGAAAAATTGTAAATTCCTTTAATGATATTTTAGATGATGATCGGAAGGAAGAAATCAATGCAAATTTGGAGAAGAAAAGAGAGCGTAAATGTTCTGCTGCTGATGTTGCTGATGTTCGGGTTGCCGTTCTGCTGGACAGCGACGACGACGAGGGGACGGAGGAGGGCGGTGGGAAACTCACCGGAAACCCCGCCGACGAGGACGCCGGTGATTTTTAATTTGGAAGATTCGAGAATAATTATTTAGTTCTTCCTTCTTTATCGGATCGGCCCGCTTATTTGCGGGATTGTCTGGAAATTCTCTCTCCGGCCCCGGGCGATCAACCGATGAAAATGTAAATTTGTTTTGTTTTTAACGGGCAAAAATACACTTTAATTAGCTCTAAAGGAGTCATTGGGTCGGGGCGCTTTATGCAATTCCGGAAATGTTGCGGCGTCGGTCGGTCGGCTGGAACACTTTGGGCGAGGAGTTGCTGGAGACAATTGTGGCGTTGGACAACCGATACAATGTGTCCGAATTTGCGGTGATTGGAGCGCGGGTTTTCGAATTGTGTCTTGGACATGAACCCCTAAAAATTAAAAAAAAAATTTTTGATGGTTGGATATATAAATATGAATTCCTTCTCTTCAGAAACTTCGTGCCGAAATACTCCAATTGTTGTTGGCCCAATCGCCTGAATTGGTCTCAAACGCCTTTAGGTAATAAGTTACGTTGAAATTGAAACAATTTCAGCTCATTCAGACAAATCACTTCCCGTCGCTGTCCGATGTCGCGCCGTTTCCTTCTGATCATTGCGGTTGTGGACGCGGCCAAACTGTTGGCCAATGGGGAAAATGGACAAGAAAATGGGACGGAAAAGGACACAAAACTTGAAAAGGTCGTAATTTTAAAAAATTCAAGAATTTGTTTTCCCTTTTTAGACAAATTTTGATGGTAAAGTGAGGGAAATCGTCGGGGAGAAAGGGCCCAAAGTGATCAGACGGTCAACGGCACTTCAAAAACAGAGCAGCAAGTGCCATGAAAACGGATTTTCACGTGTGGTGATACAACGAATTATTTCTTTTTAATTTTGAATCACAGGCCCCTCAATTCGTTTTCCCATTGCTTCATTTCACTCAATTCGATCAGCTTTACGGTGCCGCGGTTTGTGACGTTTGATAGTTAAATTCCGACGAGTAAAACATCCCTTTCCGGCACAGCAATCCTCCGTCTTTTTGGGGAAATTGGCATTGGCCCTTGGCGAACTGATCACTTGTGCCGCCCGTTCACCATCCATCCTCTGCATTTTGAGGCAAGTGATCGGAAGTCCCGCTCACAAATCAGTAGCTTTTAGACAATTCGTCTCGTGCCCCTCGGCTTATTTCCCCCCACAATTTGTTTGTGCGGCAAAGTTGTGTTGGCGCCTATTTGTCCATTTGCGATGTGCCGCGACCGACGGCGGATTTGTTGCGCGAACATTTCGCCGACGAATTGAGCGATTGTCGGCATTGGTTGGCGGAGATGGCGACGGACTTCCCGCACGGAGACGTGGACGAAATGGCCCGACAATCCATCGGCATTCTGTCCATTAGAATTGCCAACATTCTCACATAATAATATATTCCGTTTTTGCTTATTTTTGCATTTTTTTATGTTTTGTACGGAAATCCAATCCATCAAATTTATGCTGATTTTCCAATTGCAGAATGGATGAGTGACCCGTTTATCCGATTTTTGTCCTCCTTCAACCGCTATTCGTTCTTTGTCGGATTTGCTCCGCCTGGCTGCTGATTTCGTTGATGAAATTCTGTAAAATTTCAATTTACGTCAAATAATTATATGAAAATAATATCCGCCCGCCCCCAACCCCACGACCTTAAAGGCGTTTGGGTCCCGCAGGCACTTCTGCTGCTTGTCTTGCAAGTGATATTTGCACACGTCAACCTTTAAAATAGGGGAAGGAATTCAACGCGTCCGGTCCCCTCAATGCATTCCGTCCGTCCACTTACCCAAAGTCTTGCGCATCCCAACTTTTTGTCCTTTCCTAAATTTAAATGGAATAAAACATTAGACAAATTAAGCTTAAACGCGACCATCCGTGAAGGAAAAGGTGAGCCAATATTCGTTCTGCAAAAGGGGCGTTTTATGAGAATTTGGATGGACAAATTGACCACACCGATTGTAAAGGGCCAAAGAAACTTTTCGGCAAGTCTTCGATTGAGAAGATTTTGCTGAAAGTCATCGTCCAATGACCCTTTGGTGGAGGGCAAAGTTTGTTCTGGCGCAAAAACCTGTCACACAAATTAACTATCAAAATATGTATCCCCCCAGACGCAAGTATCTCAAAAGTGCCAACAATGACTCACTCTTCTGCCTTGCGATCTGAAAGTTGGCAAAATAAATTTATTTTTTGCGTTATTTCATTGTCCTCCCACCGACCGTTCACGTATTTGTGTGCCCCTTTGACCGTCTCTTTGCACTTGTCCAACACGTCGCAATACCGACTAAGTCATGTCATAACATTTTGATGATGAAATTTACACTTTTTACCACGAGCCCACTCCGTCGCATCCGTCCAACAAATTCCAGCCTTGACACGGAATCACCTTAAAGAAAGGCATTTGATCAGTTGAAAATTTGAGTAAACAAATCGTTTTACCTGCCAGCCCTTGGAGTTGTGTTTGCCGGTGACCGCATGCCGAACTTCCAAATCCATCTCAATTTTTTCCACCGGCAAATCTTCATTGACATCCCTATTTATAGTAATTGTGAGAGCAGAAAATAGAAACATTTTGGGGTACATAGTGACATTGAAGAAAATTGGGCCGGGAAAACGCGGGTAGTCGGGCCAAATGACGATGTTCGACACGTTCACCACGTAATTCGTCCACTGAACATGGCCATTTTGTTTTGTTTAATTTTCCCTTTTACTTGTTCCGATGCGCATCTGCTGAACTGCCATCCTCGAATAACAATTCCTTCAATTTTAATAAAATTATTACTTTAACCCGCCAAATTCGTAAAACACCATAAGGGCCCGAGCTGTACTTGTCCCAGAAGGGCGGCACGCCGGGCAGCGCTTCGCTCCACGCCTTTGTCAGAACGGTGGAACCCTGACGCTTTACACGCTGATGGACTATGGGCGGCGACGGTTCTGACGGAAGTGCCAATGAACTTGTAGCCAGCAGAAGGAGTGACAACAATTGGAAGACCATCCGAAATTAGCAGAGGTTGAGCTACCAAAACAATTAGGTTAAAACGTTTTATGTGTTCGGTGTGGTCTGTTAATTAAGGTTTAGGTCCTCGAAAATGGAGGTGGGTGACGCATTAGCGTCGAGATTTATTGTCGTGTAAGGAGCTCTTTCGCCTAGCGGGGACAACAGGCTCCGAGTGTTCTAAGGCTTTAAACGCTGTCGTCATCGTCTAAAAACAATCCAAAAATCAAACAAATAGGATTTACGATGGGCATGTGAATGATTAAGCGTTTGTGAAGATGTTGGGGTGGCAGAGGGAGGAGATGAGTAAGCCGTCCAACGAAAAGCTTGACAAATCCATGCCCGACGAATGGAAGGAAAAGCCTGTTATTATCGTGCAGCCCGATCATTCTGTTTGACGACCATCGGTCGGTTTGGTGCAAGCAGACGCAGTGTTTAATGGGGGGAATGCATAAAGAAAGGATCTCTGAGAGTGCAATGGGAGGGATTTGGGCTGTGGCGTGAATCGGAAGAAATCGGGCAGTGGAACGAGAAATGATGTTCTGTTGGAGGGGTGAGGCTGACATCGGTGGGTGGACGTCGCCCATCGGGCGGAACGTGTCTCTTATACACATCTAGATGTGTATAAGAGACAGGTGGAACGAGAAATGATGTTCTGTTGGAGGGGTGAGGCTGACATCGGTGGGTGGACGTCGCCCATCGGGCGGAACGACACCAAATGACCAAATGGTGGAGGATGGGGGCTGTCTCTTATACACATCTAGATGTGTATAAGAGACAGGGTTTGAAATTGGTCAAAATGCAGGTCATATTCGGCGTCCTCGTCAAAAAAAAGGGNGTTTTGAAAACGAAGGCAAAGGCATCGAAGAAAGTGAAAATGTTTGAGAAACGGGTGGGGGGGGGAAATTTGGTGATGGAAATGGATACTAATTTAATACATTTTGTTGATGATCGCTTCCGTCAAAATATACGCCTCTCTTACAAAACTTCCCAAGAAATGTTGGCAGAACGCAATTAATTAATTATAATCGATTAAAAGAGCAGAGTTCCCATCCGAGGCAGGCTTAACCTAATTGTGTCTTTTTGGCAAACCGACGAAACAAATTATTTCCGTGTCGGAGTGAAAGTGCCTAAATTTCCTAAATGGCATTCGTGAAAAACGGTCCTCCCCTAGGGGAAGGCGCCTGTCCACACCGGGCCGAACAATTGCGGAGTCGTAATTCATTCAGAGAATTGAAATTCAAAAAATTGAAATTAATATTTTGCAAATAATTTTCATTATAAACTATTATGTGTATTTAATAAAACAATTTAGTATTTGTGGTTATTTGGAATGTTTATCAGAGAATGTTTGCTCGAAGAGAGGAGATCACCAGCAGAAAGGGCATTTGCTTTTTGACCATTTGCAAATGAGTAAAAATATTTGTTATTATAAAAGAAAATCTTTTTTGTCTAAAAATATATTTTTTAATAAATCTGTTAAAAAATAATGTTGTTCGTCGTTAGTTTGAAAATAGTGTAAATTTGGCGTTTTGCCTATTTTGAACCTAATGGCCAGAACGCCATAATATGAAAGATTCATTCCGTGTCAGTGAAATCATCATTTTCTTTGCTGATTTTTGATAGTAAAGTGTAGAGCCCGATCTGGATTTTCCTGGACCTTGATTTTTGTCCAGAAAATCGGGTCTAGGCACCTCCCTAAAATCCAAGTCCAGGATTTTTCAAACTTTCGATATTTAGCTTTGTATTACCACATTTTTAGCAAGATTCTCAGAATTCGATTATTATTATTATGCGTTCCCCATCGCCAACCAATGACAAATCGCGCTCTCTCACCGCTTACAGACGTAAATTGGCGGAGTATAAGGAAATTGAAAATCGACTGAAGGAATTGCGGCTTAAGGTTTTTTCTGGATTTAATTATTTTAAATGCGACGCAAAATGCAACTAAATGTGTAAATTTTATGTAGCGTTTGGTTCATCTTTTGATTCAAAAAGAGCATACCAAACTATTTATTTTGCTTGTACTTTTATGCGGAATTTTTTAGGAACGTGACAGCCAGAAATTGTTCGACAAGTCTGAAAATGAGATCAAGTCGCTTCAATCGGTGGGCCAAATTGTTGGCGAGGTGCTCAAGCAGTTAACAGAAGAGAAATTCATCGTCAAAGCGACCAACGGACCGCGCTACGTGGTCGGCTGTCGTCGGTCAATTGATAAAGAGAAGCTCAAGCAGGTTTGACCCAAAAGTAGCTGAAGAGAGATTAATAAAACATTTTGATAATCAATTGTAATTCTTGAAATTTTAATAGATTTTCTTTAAAATGGTGTACCAAATTAGTCTTTTTGAAAAAATCTAAGCGGATGTAAGGGCACGTACCCAAAATAGGAACGGGATTCAAAAAGTCGATTTTTACGGCAGAGAGTGCACTATTTGGACATTTTAGCGAATATTATTGAATTAAGTTCCGGACAAGAATATTGACAATATAATTTCTTCTTTTATCATTACAGTTGAACCAAAAATCATTTCAGGGAACTCGTGTGGCGTTGGACATGACCACGCTGACGATAATGCGGCAGCTTCCTCGTGAGGTCGACCCGTTGGTGTATAAAATGAGCCACGAAGACCCGGGAAATGTCAGCTACGCCGAAATTGGTGGCCTTTCTGAACAGATCCGAGAGCTTCGCGAGGTAATTTGAGGTAACACAAGCCCACAAGAAAATTTTAATTTCCGTTCAGGTGGTCGAACTGCCACTGATCAACCCCGAGCTGTTCAAGCGCGTCGGCATCACACCGCCGAAGGGCTGCTTACTGTACGGACCGCCCGGCACCGGCAAAACACTGTTGGCGAGGTAAAACGGACAATGATTTTGAGAAAGAGTTTTGCCATTTGCACTTTTCTTGCCCCACCACTTTTTATTTTTCAGAGCGGTTGCCTCGCAGCTGAACTGTAACTTCCTGAAAGTCGTCTCGTCGGCCATCGTGGACAAATACATCGGCGAGTCGGCGCGGATGATTCGCGAAATGTTCAATTATGCGCGTGACAATCAACCGTGCATTGTGTTCATGGACGAAATTGACGCCATCGGTTCGCGTTTTGATATTTGCTCACATTAAGGAAAATGATGCGTGGAAATACGGGATAATTCAATTTCTGTTGCAGGCGGTCGTCGTTTTTCGGAGGGTACCTCGGCCGATCGGGAGATCCAACGGACACTGATGGAGTTGCTAAACCAAATGGACGGATTCGACTCGTTGGGGAAGGTCAAAATCATCATGGCCACCAATCGGCCGGACACGGTCCCATCTTTTTTTCCAGCTTTAAAAATGGCTTTACTGTGTTTGTTATGCTTCAGCTCGATCCGGCATTGCTTCGACCTGGCCGACTGGACAGGAAGATCGAAATCGGACTACCCAACGAGCAGAGTCGCCTAGAGGTTTTTATTTTCATTGCCCTAAGATGACTTAATAAAGCAACAATGCGATCGAAATTTTTTTGCCGTCATACAGGTGCTGAAGATCCACGCTGACAAGATCATGAAGAGGGAGGAAATCGACTACGAGGCGGTCGTCAAACTGTCTGAGGGCTTCTCCGGCGCTGACTTGCGCAATGTGTGCACGGAGGCGGGGCTAAACGCGATCCGGAAGGAGCGGGACCACGTGGTGCAGGAGGACTTTATGAAGGCGGTCCGGAAGGTGGCGGATGCGAAGAAGTTGGAGACCAGGCAAGCGTTCTCCTTGTGGTTGAAGCGAACTTTCTATCCTTTCAGTCTGGACTACAAGCCCGTGTGATCGTGGATGGATTTGCTATGCTAATTATTTTGACGTTGTGGGAAAATGTGTAGAAATCGATGTTTTGTTTTTGCTGATTGGCGTAAAAAAAGCACTGTTTTATTGCACTAATATATATCAAAGTATTTTTTGCGAGTGCAACGGTTCAAATTACGCGTGCAAAAGGCACCTATGATTAAAATAATCAACCTCTCTTAGAAGCGATTTTGATTTCATCCCATGTGTAAACTCCATTCCGTTTTCAGACAACACCATAGTTGGGGTTTTTAAGCATATATAACGTAATTCCGTGTTTGGCAAACAAACCACCCCCTAATTAGTTAAGGAGCTAAGTTCAAAAGTAATTCGTTTGTGCCTCATCAAAAAAAAATCAGTTGGAAATGTCGACACATACTCAACTTATGTAGGAAGCTTATTATTTTTTATCATCAAAACAAAAGAGGTTGTTTTGCTCATTCTGCTCCGTTCACTTTTGCTTCCTCCGGTTGCTGTTGTTGCTGCTCGGTTCCTCCGCTCTCAGTGCCGCCAGAAGCGGAGCCCGCGGCGGTGCGACGGTTGCGACGTCCACGGTAACGGCCGCCCCGACCACGTCGCTGTGCTCCGTCCCCGCGTCCGCCGTCCTTCGCAACCTAAACATGTGACAAATCCTTCGTATGACATGGAATTCCCAAAGCGTCTCACAAAACAAATTCCAAAAGCTTAGCTCTTTTTAGCATAAAAAAAGCCGCCCACCTCTTCTTTCTTTGCCTCACTGCCGCCGTTGACGTCCTCATCGCCGCCGCTATTCTTTGCCGCCACCGGCGCCACTTCGTCACCTGCCGCGCCTTCGCTGCGTCGGGGACGACGGTTGCGATAATTGCCGCGGTAAAAGTTCCGTCGCGGGCCGGCACGCCGACGCTGACTCAAGTCTAAAAACGAAGTCATCAAAATTTTTGATTAATTGATTCAAGACAATGCCTTTTCTGTTTTGACTGAAATTGGGACCCAATAGACAAAAATTTTCCTTTTACATCCAAATATTTTTAAATTATCGGTTTGAACCCAACCCAATAAAAATATCGGTGCCACGTCCGGTTAAAAAAATGCAAACCCGCAGCATATTTGGATCCTTGCACGGGCACTCCTTCCGGGCCGGTAACCTCCAAAAAAAAGTGTTAACTTTTGGCTTTATGTTAGAATTGTTACGTTGGCCGCTTCCGGTCCTTTAGCACCTTCAACAATGTCGAACTCCACCTGAAAAAGAAATATTTAACAAAGTTTTAGAACTATCACTAGGGCAACGAATTAAACTATCGTTTAAAATTGCATTCTGAAAAATCCAAAACATCAAAATTAGAAAAACCTTTTCACCATCGCCCAATGATCGCTGTATTTTGGACGGGTTGTTCTCAGTAATGGCCGAATTGTGCACAAAAATATCGTCGTTGGTGTCATCGCGACAGATGAAGCCGTAGCCTAAATTATTGAACGACAGATGAAGCCGTAGCCTAAATTATTGAAAACTTCGATATGCGGAATGACCTTCAAACTAATAAGATCAAAGGTTGAAAACGTTGGTAATTCGAGGAACTTTGTTTTTCTAAGGCATGACAGTTAACCGACCATTCATGACGTTGAACCATTTGACCACCCCACTGACGCTCTTGCTCAAGATCTTCTTCTCGACGCCCTCCCCTCCGTTGTTGTTGCCCTCCCCTTCGTTGTTGCTGATGTTGTTGTTGGCGTCGCTGCTCTCCATCGGGCGCCCCCTTTTTGAGTGATCTTCTCTAAAGCAAAAAAAAAAAAGATTTAGAATTCTAAGAAGCCCAAATTAAAGCGAGGAAAAGGATTCCATATTGCCAAAAAAACTCATGATCCATCAAAACCGATGCTTTTTTGTTATCGTAATTTTGAGAAAACTATATGTAAAGCCTCAAGAAGACCCCCCCCCCGTCCCATTCTCTTTTCCCCTCCCTGAGATTGTTATGGATGATGAAACATTGA
>MEIZ01000002.1:735397-772225 GCA_001723225.1 Globodera ellingtonae | reverse complement strand
ACGCCAGCAGAAGTGAATAAATGAAAAGAAATGAAGGAAGCCTGGGATGATGATACGATCAGAGAAAGGAAGGAATGGAGATTTGACAATGAGAAAAAACATTTCGGTGTTGACAAAACGAGCAAATGAAAAGTGAGAAAAAGAAAGTGAGTGAGGAGGGAGGAAAAAAGAGGCGGAAGGAAGGAAACGGTTGCATTGTGAGGACATAGGGTAGGAAAGAGGGAGAACTTGTGAGTGGGGAGGATGGACTGAAGACGAAGCGAAGGAGAGGCAGCACTTCTTTGGACACGGGGGGTCGATGATGATGATTTAATGGTAATATGTTTTGGTTGTTTGTTCTCCTCCCCCCCCCCCTTTTTTTTGACGAGGACGCCGAATATGACCTGCATTTTGACCAATTTCAAACCCCGGATCCGAATCAGCGATGACGGAGCAATTAGTCGGGCGAGACGCCATGAAAAATGCTTTCAAATTGAAGGCGTATTTTTTTTTGTAGAAAATTGTAAATTTTTGATTTTTTTTTATCACAAAATAAAGTCTCTAAATTAGTTTTGTTAGTTAATTCAGTCATTTTTATGGTGACGAAGACGAAGTGAGGGCGCGCCGCCAAAACGCATTTTATTCAATTTAAGTCAATGACCGTTGAATATATTTCATTTCACGGTAGCAAAAACGCTCATTCACTTTTAAAAATTTTCTCGCCAGCGCTTACCGGCACCGCCGAACCCGCACCTCTTTCCCTAGTTTAAGCGCGTAAAAAACATATATTTTTTTTTGAATGCGAATTATGATAGAACGCAGATAACTCAAGAAGTCTAAAAATCGGAGTATAAGATCATTTCCAACTGAGCCGTTTGCCCATGTACATCTTGGCCCCCCGTCTGGCCAACAGATCAGCTTGGTCGTTTCCATAATTGCCCGAATGGCCTGCCACCTTCTCAAATTTGGTCTTCACGTCCCCCGCCATCAATTCGTCCAGCCGCTCGAGCAAATCCCGATTTCGAACATCCTTTCCTTTGACGGTCTTCCAGCCGTTACGACGCCATTTGGTTAACCATTTGGTCATCTGCGATTTAGTTATAAGTTTTTCGAAATGTCTTGAAAGGGTGCCTTTGTTACACGGAGACGGAAGACGTAATAATTTTTTGAAAATGTTACCGATTGGATCAGCAGTTCTGAGTCAGTTCGGATCACCAGCCGACGGATGTTTCGCGCCATGGCCTTTTCCACCGCGGCGATTACGGCCAAATATTCCGCACGATTGTTGGTGGGCTCCCCAACAACCGGCGCGGACACATTGTCGGGATGGTCGTCGGACCAAAACACGCCAAAGCCAGCCTTAGGGGATAAAATTTAAAAATACAAAAAATAATGGGAGCCAGTCTAAGCCGACCTACCCACCCGGGATGTTCTCCAGATTAAACCATATTTCTTTCAAAAAATGACCAATTTGGCTAAGCCGCATTTTAAAAATGAACCTTGGCACCGACACAACCATTCCGACTGCAAGCGCCGTCGGTGTAGACAATGGTCGCCGTATCATCGCCGACCGCGTCGTCTACCGCTGATGCCGAAGTAACTGCTGCTTGCCCAACAACGGCTGCTGGCTTTGTGGGCTTGAAGGCATTCTTCGCAACCAGAATGCCTACGCCAGATGCTGAAGTAGCTGCTGCTTCTCCAACAACGGCTGCACTCCCTGCCGGACAACTCCCATTTTTGAAGATACCGTTCGCTTGCTGTCTTCCCAACTTTGGCTTTGTGGGCTTGAAGGCATCCTTCGCAACCAGAATGCCTCCGCCAGCTGAAGTTCCTTAAAGGGAAAGGACTTGTGTCCGATCGACGCATCGAGAACAGGGACTTACACACAAAGTCAAGAATAAAACTCCATTATCACCTCAACCCCACCCCACCCAATTACCCTTGTTTTTCTCCACAAATTTGGAGGCTTCTTCGAACGTGGGAAATTTCTTGAATCTTGCTCCCGGGAATCCATTGACACTCGCAAGACATTTTCCCCAAGAGGAGAAAACGCCGACACCCCGCCCCCGTGCAACGGCATAAAATGAAGCAGAACGCATCAACAAATCGGAAAGAATTTTAATTAGTACAAAAAATGCTAAATCAAAAATTGTTGTGTGGTAAACAAAAGAATAAAAAACACAACGAAAAGATCCAATATTTTATTCGAAAATTTGCCAAAACAAAATGAATCGAGCCGGCAAATGGGTATTTCATACTTGAGTGAGGAAATAATAATTCGGGAGGGGAGGGGGGGGGGCAATTCAATGCTTTCCCGTTTACCTCTTTTTTCTCTTATTTTTGGATATGAATTACACCAATTCTTTTTGCATAATGAGTACATTACATGAACAAAAAGAGAAGCAAACAGGAAAGCACCTAAATAATTCCTTTGGCATTGTTCATGTGACGCAAAATAAAATTGGAAAATTCCGTCGCCGAAGCCGAGAAAATGAGATAATCAACAAATCAATAAGCAGAAAATCAATCAATGAATCGATTGCAGAGGCTTTGGAGGGTAAACACGAGAGTAGAGCTGCTGATGTTGAGACGGTATAAATTGCGACGGGTGAAACTAAAAATGAATATCATTTCTAAGTCACTTTAATTCATAGGTTTTTTAAATTGTTTTTTGTTGTTTTCCCCAATTTATGCCCAAATATAACAATCTGCTGGAATGTTTATGGCATTCGTTTAAAAATCCCCTTTTAATTAATACTAAAATCAACCCTGGCATGTTTTTATCAAGAAACGCCTGTTTCCAACAAATACAAACTTTTTCTACGACTACATTTACCAAAATGGCCAAAATCGTCTATTGTTGTGAAGCCTGCTCCTCCCCTTCGTTGTCGCTGAGCTTTGCTTTCTTGGCCAGATCCCCGTCTTCGCCCGCCGTTTTGTGCTGCTTCGCCTCCCCCTCCTCTATTTTCTCATCCGATTTGGCAGCCATCGGCGCCGATTGCTGCTGCTCTCCATTGACGGCAGCTTCTTCCTCCTCAGTTGAAACGACGTCCTTTTCGCCCTGTTTCTCCCCTATGCCTGCCTCGTCACGCATTTCGGCATCGGCACCAGCATCCCTTCCTTGCGTAGTCGTCTCCCCCCTGAGCTCTTTGTGGCCAGCAGATGAATCCAACTTTGCCCCGTCATCATTCACTTTGGTGCCATAGGTACGTTTGCGCGCTGAACCATTTGGCGTTTAAGAAATGTGAGGAAATTATCCAACGGAGCGCTAATTCAAATTGAATTCCACAAAATGCCACTCACCGACAGGCTTTGCGCCCGATTCGTCGGTCGCTGCATGTCCATCCCCCGCGTCTTCCACATTGGCCTCCTCAGTCTCTCCATCCGTTTGCTCCATCGCCTCCTCCTCAGCCTTGACACTCGCCGAAGTTCGCGAACTTTTTGACGTCTTCTTTTCATCCGCTGAACAAAACAATTAAGTATTGGTTTGATGACTTGATAATCTTTCCGAATTCTCCTTGTCTGTATTAATTTGGCTCATTTTAAGAATTAAAAAGGAAAGCAATTTATGCATCGTGGTCTGAGTCAGAACCCATGATTGACAAAAGGTCCACCTCCGCTCCTCACCTTTCCCTTCAAAATACTTCTCCAAATAGTGCTGTGCCTCCCCCAAAGTGTCAAACTTTTTGTGCATTGCGTTCGGATAGCCTTTGGTCTAAAAAGTCCCAAATTTATCGAAATATAGGCATAATAAAAAACGTTTTTCTTGACGGTTTCCATATCTTTGAATATGCCAACAATACGACCACGAGCAACCGCGAAGAACTTCGTGAATGAATCGTCGACATCCACTAAATTAAACATATTAAAAAAAACCGAAAACTTCCATACTCGAGGTTGATTCGGGCTCCGAGCGCTTCACAAAAGTTTCTGAAATAGTCAAAATATTTTAAATAATGCAGGAAATCTAAAATAGTCTTGTTTACTCGACTGAATGCTTTTGTGAGAAGATTAAATTCAGGATAAATTGAACAATGTCTCATAAAACCGAAACATTAAAATTGCGTAAAGGATTCGAAGTATTCAAATGCAATTTATCCTTTCTTAGTTTGCTCTCTCAAGCCAATCTTTGGCTTAATTTTTGGAAGGTCTCACCCGCTTCCTCGCGACTCTTGAACTTCTTCAATGTCGGGCTCGGAAAGCCTTTCATGGCTGCTCGAGCTTCCATGTAATTGCCGAACACGCCACGCTGACGGCCCCACGTAACCGCGTAGAATGTGGACGGCGAAGAAGGCGTTACCGGTTGTTGGTCGGTCATTTTCAGAATGTTAAGGACAATTTGTTAAACTAACAAACGCTTCGGTTTAATACGTAATAAGCTGAAACTATTATTTGTAAAAATGGAATTTTGTAGAAAATTGTGAATAAATTGTTTCAAAGAACAAAGTCAAATTCAAAAAAAGGGAAGAATATTGATTGTATGTCTTTCTTCCTTAATCATTTCAAAAAAATATGAGTTGACGGTAGAAAAAAGGCTTTTTTAAACTGTGGGTCCTATTTTGGGTAAGTTTTTCAAATAAAAACTGAAAACTTTCCTCGCGCTCATGGAAAAACTCAATGAAAATGCTTAACGATCACTTCTTAATTGTTAGAAAATCTTAAATTGCTACCAAAATATAGGACCAAAACAGAAAAGTAGTGGTAAAAGACCAGAAATGTGTACAAAAGTCATTTTAAAAGAAAAGGCCATCTGATTCAGCGATTCACTGAGTTGGAGCCCATCTGTTCGGCAATAAATTCATTGGCCATGGAAATCGCCGCCTCTTTCTGCCGCTTCTTCTCCCCGAGTTCGTCTCGTATAGCCGCCGGCGCTTTGCCCAATTCGCCAGCAGTGACCTCCCAAAGGATTTTGTCAACTTCCTCCTAAAAGCACCACCTTTTCACAATTCACATCCATAGTTATCCAATTGAAACATAGTAATAATTTAAATGGATGGGTTGGTGAGGAATTTTACCTGTGCCAACTCTTCCATGTCGTCAGTCTCAGTGGATTCCATTGTCTCCTCGATAATCTCCTCAATGATTCCCATCTGAATTAGTCACTTCGAAACAGGCATAAAACCCGAGCAATATGCCCTTAAAACCACAGCTATCCTTTTTTCAAAAAAAAAGGAAGCGCTCACATTCATATTCCCACCTTGGTCATTTCCTTCGACATTTCCCGCATCACTTGCATAACTTCGGGTACCTACGGGTTAAGCGTCAGAGTATACATTTTTGCGGGTCCACCTTTAACAACTGCTGCATGGCCCTCATCACCTCCGTGGACTGCTTCAGGGTGCCGGCCATCCGAATTGTGGCCAATTGATGCTGCATATTCATGTTTATGGAGTTGACCTGCGCAATGGTCCCGTGTAGTTTGTTCACTGTCTGCAGATGATTGTCAGAACGGAATGAGTTTTTGAGGAATGACTGTTTTATCAAAAATTCTTTAAGTTCACCTTCCTCGAGTTGACGATAGACTTTGCTAACAGAACACAGACTTCCCGGTCGCCTTTTTTGGCTGCAGCTTTGATCTCCCGTTTTACCTTAAATGTCTGACTTTTTTTGGAAATGTTATAAAATTCGTAGGACTTTAGCGATTGAAAGACTTTGCGACAAACCTTTTCTTCCTCTCGTTGGATGGCGCCAATTTGTCGATTGAGCCGCGAAGTTTCAAGCCTCAGCTTACGTTGAAGTTCTCTGACCTATTTATAAGAATATTAATGTGAACTACTACCCAATGCTTAATTTAGATATGCAAAGTAAATGGTCAAAAATTGCTTTTATTGAAGGAAAGCCATTTCGGATGAGGGAACGATGTTCTTCCACTCTTTGCCATGGTTACCTGCTCTTTCGGATCAACCTTGGTCTTCCCGAACAAGCCCATCATTCCAATCAATTTGGACGCAATAATTTATATTTCCTGTGAATGGCATTTATGTTTTGGAATTTTTGAGTCCTATTTTAAATGTTCTAGTTTAATAGACAATTCTATCATTGGACTGGGGTTTTTAGGATTTAACCTCTTACCACGAAACATGTTTTCAGCCGTTTCGTCGATTAACAATCCTATTCGGACCTAAAAATACCTAATTTGGGGGTCTTCGACCCCAAAATAGGATCAAACTATAGGCTAGGATTTTTAGGCAAAGGCTGAGTTAAGCACGGAAAACGCATTTTAGCTTGATTTGGAGCTCAGGCCGCTATAGGGTCTTTCATTATTTATCCGGCTTTTACTGGTCAAGACCGGGACCAGTACTGAAATCTTTTTTCTGGGACTGAAATTGTCCCAGTTTTTTTCCCAAAACGTTCTTTTCGTCCAGTAGTCCCGGTTTTTTGACCAGGACTAATTTAATCACGGCCCCGTTTTTCCCAAGTCTCGGTCCCGTCCTACCCTACTCAAAAGTACCTAAATAGGTGCTTAAAAAATCCAAAATAAGTGATAAAAATTGCAAAATAGGTACTAAAAAGTCCCAAAATTAGGGGCGTAAGTTGGCCAAAATTTTTTTCGCGATATTTATTAATAAAAATTCATTTGTGTGATAACAATTTCAAATCAAAAGCAATGTCAAATTTTTTCAAATAAATCATTCTTATTGGACAATGTGGAATGATTGTACAATAAAAGTGCAAAAACAATCGAAGCATTTCTACGCTTTGGGCCAATTCGGCCAATAATCCATCCGCATCCGTTCGATCAGAAGCTTCAACGGTCCGAGTTTCTCATCCGTCTCCAACATTTTTTTGGCTGGGTGTTCAAAGGGAATGTGATAAGCGACACCCAAATGGCCAAAAGCGCAAAAGTCCGGCTTAATTAAAAATTTTTAAATATAAAAAAATTTATTTGTCAAGGAAAAAACACACCGTCGTTGGTCGTACACCCATAAAAAATTTTTTGTCGCCCAACAAAACGGCTAACGCATGTAAGTCGCGCGAGAGCGACTCCAATGTGATCTCACGCGGATGTCGCAAGGTCCCCTCCACATCTAACCGCTTCTCCGCCTAAATTTAATGCATTCCAACCAGGCCCCTAACCATGGGGAAGGACCCAAAATCTTCGATTTGAAAAAAAACTATGGGGAGGGGGGAGTTCTTTTGCCTAACAAAACCGCTCAAATATAAAAACAGAATCAATTCGAAAAGGCTAAAAAACACGTTAGTTTCTAGCCAGTGCACCCAAATTTATGTAAATTTCGAACCAAAAAGGGCTTCCCATCGGCCCGCACAATAAAATACCTCCACCAAAAAAAACTTCTGGTTAGGAGTTTAATTCCAACCAATTAACTGTGCAAATTAAATCAAAATGTAACCTGTTTGGCCATTCGTTTTGCGACGAAACGGGCTAATAAAGCTGGTATGGGCAAGCCACTGACCTCGGGGCTGACCAGTTTCGATGCATTTTCGTAGGAAACGAAGCGGAGCAAAGCACTAAAGCACTTTTTTCAATTTGGATTGGAAATGGTACTTTCCAGTTATGGGATTCGAGACAATAAACAGGTTAACAGCATTGGTAGAGCGAAAAAGAGGCCAAGCATCCAATAAAATGGAAGCAGCAAAATTCAGGGAGGATTTACCCCCAGAAATGTGTGTTCCCAATGGTGTTAGCCTGCTTAGACGTCTGAAGTCCCATAACCGGAGAGTACCTGCAAATGATTTAGAAATACTATAAATTAGAGTATTGGACTTTAAAAAAAGATTTGCATCGGGTCACCGTACTAGTAAAGCGATCCTTCAATCAGCTTCTCAATGGCACGTGCCTTCGCCCGCTGTTCTTCGTCCATTCCATCCTAAATGTTAAACAAAAATTGGAGAACTTTCAAACCAGTTAATACAGATTCTGAACTCACGTCAATGTTAAAATGGTCTGCCAACCTCCACAAAATTACTTGCGTGTCCGAAATTTGCTTTCCGTTCAATTCAATGAATGGAAAACGCTTTTGAGGGGCCTGCTGAGCGCTCCACTTGCCGATAACCTAAAAACTCAAAATAAAACCAAACAAAACCCTCAAAACTTCAAAATTTATGTCGTTTGCTCTGAGGAAGGTTTCAACTTAAAGTGGGAAAAATTGCACTTTTCATTGTTGTTAGAGCTATGAAAACCTTTTAAGCAAGCTGGGGAAATATTTGGTAAAATTGGAGCCCGCGGAAATTGGTAAAGGTACACGACATCTTCTCGCCAATTGCTCTTCTGCAAATTTGTCGAGAAAGTCCTAAAAGAATAATTTGTCCACGGCAAGTGAATTCAAAAATGAGAATCTACCTAGATTTTCCGATGTCTAACACCACAGCAAAAGACATCCGCCGACATTTTTTAACAAGCATTTGCATTTCTCGTCGATTAACAATTATTAAAGGTAAAACCTAAAGTAGAAACCCACGGTTTTCTGTTAACCGGGTTAAAAAATATAAAAATTGAATTCTGCTTTCCGGGGATTTGTCCGATTTTGGCTTATCAGACCTTCCCCCCCCCCACAGCAAAAAGTGTCAATTTTGCAGTCGTTTGCAGAAAAATCCCAGTACCAGGATTAAAACCCTTCGAGACGAAAAATTAAGATCATTCATCTTTGAAAACAAAGTTTTATGAATTTTCAAATACTGTATTTGCCCAATTTTGTTCGTTGAAACAATTTTCGAATTCGAAGAATGACGGGAAGCTGAATACATTCATTACTGTGGAAGGAAAGGATGCGTGGGTGGGATGGGTGCCCGTGTCGGACGTGAAAAGGGAAGTGGAAGCGCTGGGGTAAAAGGATTAACGCGCGGAGACACGGCAGATGGGCTGGTGGTCATTGCCAAAAAATCAGCAGCTGCCTCCGCTTCACCAACATGGAAATTTGCCCTGGATTTCTAATTTAATTTCAATGTTTTGCCGAGGAATGCCATTCCATCAGCCATCGCCATTTGCATCAGACGAAGCAGCTTAAAATAAGGACGATTTTCTGCCATATCAAAATTCGTTTTACCTATTTTTGTGAGCACCTTATCCTAAATTCTCCACCAATTCTCATTAAAATAATATGTATAACTCTTCAAAATTAGCTCAGCTAATAAGCCATCCCAGTGTGAAGTTGTCGAGGAGAATATTTGTGCCAGCACACGCATAAACCGGATGGCACTCATTTTACCACACTCCCCCAATTAATAAAATTGAGACAATCCAAGTGAATTCGTTGAAATCTTGCCGCTATTCCAAAATTAATTTATTCCAGAATTCTTTTCACAAAATTCAGTCGGAATTTCTGAATGATGAGATTATCCTTCCCCATCTTTTTCCTCCTCATTCTCGGCTGTCTGTTGGCTATCATGCCGAATTTCTCCTCGTCCACCAGGACAAATCACCACCACAAAATCGCAGTGGTCCGACGAGACGGCGACTATGACCAACTTTTATCCGAATTCCGTTCCAAGGGCAGCCGAATGCGGTAAAAGAAACCCACCCCGCAGAGTTCGTTAGTATTTGTAACCGTTGTAAAAAACTCGGGTACCAATACCATTTTAAATATGGGGCATCGGCAACATTTAACACGGATAAATTGAGTGCCACCCATCCCGACGTTTACATTTTGTTACCACAGTTTTGGAAAACGGACGATGGGCCCGTTGCCGGAAGCCGTTGCCCCACCGTTGATAGATGTGGCCGACATGGAATCTGACCCAAACATATATGATGACTGATCAGACAAAAAGATCTTCATTTTGCATCCATTATGAGAGGTGCAAAAAATGGAAAAAAATTGCTATTATACTGTCATTATATTATATCACGTTGAAAAGTCCAAAACAATATGGAATACCGATGCAAAAAAACGACATAACCCAGTGGAAGAACGAGTCATTCATAACTGCGTGTAAAAGAGATCAAAATGCAAATGCCCTATCAAACGAAGCTTTGCCGGGCCCGACATAATTTAATTATATAGAAAATTAAAAATCAGGTTCCAAAATTCTTTCGAAAGGTCCGACCCGGCCACCGTGCGTATGATTAGAATCACGACCGCCGACCTGGTAGGTAAGTAACAGCGCTCCTCCTTTCTTCCTTCCGCTTCTTTCCTAACTTCCTTTCGGCACGATCAACCCGTGGAACATGTCGAAAGTGTTCCCTGGAAAAAGAGATGCGAACGCCAAAATGTCCGAAATGCTCGATTTTCGGTACCATCGTCCATCACACTCATGATCTGGCCGGTCTCTTTGCTGCGCACCTCCAAGTAGCCGTGCTCGTCGAGTCCTCGGATGACGACCTTCTCGCGCGTTTCACCGTCGTCCCGACGCAAAATTTGCACCTCCTCGTGAGAATGCATCCAAAAATGGTAGTACGACTTGAGAAATTGGGCCCTTCCCTTGTTCTCGAAAACGTTGACAAAGTCTAAAAATGCAAATTATTCGGTGGGTTTAATGAACAAAAATCCGGTAATGTGTGATTTTTCTTTTCTTTTTTGAGGGATTGTAAACCCGCCCCCAAAATGTTGGCATTTCTCACGCTCAAATTCTGTCATCGTCTGCGCCAGAACTTCCTCCACCGTCAACTGCCTGTTTGAGTGCACCGGCAGCATGTCGTTGATGCAAACGGTCGGCTTCGCATTCGCCACGTTCAGCCCCACGCCGACGGCGCAACAAAAGTTGGAATCGCACTGCGATGCCTGCACAATCAAACCGCCCAATTTGTAGGAGCGTCCGTAGTAAATGTCGTTGGGCCACTTCAACCGGATTGGAAAGTCCTGAAAAAGTAAAAATTCAAATCAAAATTTTTTTTGTTGAATGAGATACAATCTTATAAATAAACAAGCTTATTTATGGTTAAACTTACTGGAATTTCATCGTGTAACAATTTGGAAACAGCGCTAGCCACCGCAACAGCAGTGATATGTTGCAGGAAACCAATGGATCGGCCCAAATTGGAGTCAAATGGGATGTTGAAGTTGAAAGTGAACGAGGCACACCCCACGGGACTGATCCAATCATTTCCCCCACGTCCTCAAAGAATTGCAATTTTAAATAAACTTGCGAAAATTAGCTAAAAACTTGCCTCGTCCAGCCAATTGTGTGCCGGCGACAACCAAAATGCCGTCAAAGAGCGGGAAAGCACGTGAAAGACTTCAATAAATGGTTAGAAATAAATAAAAATCATTTTTCCACCTGTTTGCCACTTCCATGGTTGTCCTACACACGGGCACATAAAGCAACACTAGGCCAAGTCGTTTTGTGGTCAACAATCGGAAGTACTGCTCCACATCAAACCAATGCTGCTGCCGTGGTAGTCCAGCCACCGGAAGTCCATCCCGTCTTCGGCGCACTTCAACCGGCAACAGTTGATCAGAAGCAACAGATGTATTTAGGTTTGCGACGGATCGATCATCGGCGTCTTCATGAACAATCGATTGGTGACAATCAGATCGATGGAAAATAAGTCCCGGCATTGCACAGCCCAACACTTTTCCGTAGGTCATCCCCTAACACAAAAAAATGAATAGAATTTTCCGCATTTCATTCGTCGATATTTTCCCCACCGGAATGTCCAAAATGGTCAAATCCCTCGCGGCGATCAGGTAGCCGGGCGAAAGCGGAGGCGGGCAATTTTTGTCCGATGGCAACGACTTCTGTTGAATGTCTTTAAGTCCAAGGCGGTGGAGAGCGTCGCGGATCAGCGACCCGTCATCGGCACTTAGCAATTGTTCGGTGGTGGCATCAGAAAAGAGCGCGCTCGCGTGTTGGCCCAAATTTTGCATGTATAAAAGCAACGGCTGGTCTGGAAAAATTGAGAAATACTTTAAAAAAACCGTCAAAAAATCCTTTATAAAATTTCCATTTGAAAGAATTTTCCCTTAAACACCTTTCTTTTTATGAAGAACCACGGAGAATCGTGTATCTCCGACGGCGTCATGGGCGAAGAACGTCTCATTGACCTGTGAAATTTGAGATATATTTAAGATGATGAATATGTTAAAGATAAAAAGAATGATTAATTAAAAAGGCATTTAGCATGGGTCACAAATTATTGAAAAATGCCTAACTTGGCCATGCTTGGCCAATCCTTTGAGGGCTTGTTTCAGAAAGTTGCCGAACTCCTTGCCCATCGTAGCAGTGACCGCCTTGTTGCCGAAGGCGTTTTTGAGCAGTGTCGACTGTTCCCGCTGGGAGTTGCTGCTGGTCAGACTGCTGAGCAGCGAATTCTCACAAACGAACAATATTTTTCCGGACTAAAATTGGATGTTTTTTTTAAGGAAATGAAAAGACGATAGCGTACATTGACAAAATACATTTGCAATCGATTCCATGCTGCATTGTCCAATCGTGAAGTATCCGCAATGATCAAACACTGAAAATTCGCTTACATATATTTTTTAACCATTTTCATCCAAATTTTTAAATAAAATCTCATTAAATAATTTTTTTAAATGTGAGAGACATACAGCGCACAAGTCCATCCACGGATGGACGAGAAGTGCCTTTGTGCTCAATGCCGAGATTGTGTACGTGTCGGCAGGCACAATCCGTCGTAGCGCTTCACGAATTTCATCGAATAACGCGTTGCTGTCCCCACAGTAGACCAGCAACTGCCCAAATTGAAAAAAATATTAAAAACGCGATTTTTTAAATTCGTTTATTAAAATAAAATAACTATTCTTCCTTTTCAAAAATGAAACACAATCCATCCACACCGATGGCGGCTTCTGACGCGGTCGATTGCCATCACCGGTCGTTGGCTGAGCCGCCGAAGTTGACGAAATCGAGCCATCCGATTTGGCATTGTACCGACCGGCCTCCTCAGAACCTTCGCAAACGGAGGCAAAACTGCGACGAGGCGTACTCTGCACACGTCGGTGGGGCAATTTGCCAGGAAAGTGGGGGTCGGCGGCGAGAAGAGTGGCGGCGGAGTGCACGGAGCCGCTGTCGACCGTATGCGCATGGCCACCGTAGTTGACCAACAATGACAACGTCAGCGGACTTCAGAGGGGTTTGGAACATTAATCGATTGTTACAAATTAATCCCCTGGGGTGATCCATATGAAAGTTTAAGGCGGCTACTGCCCCACTGCCCATTTATGCCAAATGCAACTAGGGCTGGTGGGACCAACATTGAATTCTTTTATTTGTTAGGCTAACGGTCCAAAATTTTCAAACGACCTCTCAAATTTTGGCATAAATGACCGACACGCTTCCCCTCGAAAGAGGTCATCTTTTAATTGTAAGGTTCTGAATCAAATATTCCAATGCCTCAGTGAACGTCGCCGCATTCCATCGGCGCTGGTGGATGCGCGAAGATCGGAGGCGGCCGAAGAGGGCAACAGAGAAGCGCCTGGACGAAGGAGGGAGAAATATGATTAAACCTTTCGTAAACTTTAAAGGGATTAAACGTATTAACGGCTTAATGGCCCATCTGGAGGTGGGGGAGGGGGGGGGAAGGACAAAAAAAGAATTCTTTTACTTCTTGAGAGGTGACAATGGCCCGGTGGGGGAGGTGCCAACGCCTTCGACCCCATTGCTGTCGACGACAAGTTTCCTGTTCCGTGCAGTTCTGACTGAACGGAATTGTTCGATGTTGCCTGCAAGAGCAAAATGTTATGGGGCAACTTCCAAAACAAAATGGCAGTCTTATACCAAAAAATAAGGATTCTCTACCTCCGAAGATAGCTAATTAGTCTAAGTAAACAATTTAATGATAAACATATTGCAATGGAATTGGGGACGTTGATCATTCAGTGATCAACAGAACACCTAAAACCCTCAGTTAGCTTTTCCTTTCAGGACATACCAATCGATAAACAATGCTACTAATGCCATAAAAAATAAATTGGAACGACCCCGGCAATGACGTCCGACGTAGAGCATCCGATTGTGGAGGATGAAACGGAGGACTTCATCAGCGCCGAATGGAAGAGACTGTCGTCGGCTGATGGTGCTTCTTAAATGAGGGAATAATGGGAGTCGAGTGATGAAATGATGGAGGAGGGTGAATAAAAACGACGAATGGGGGGGGGGATAGGGAAGGAACGAATAAAGATTTGTATTATCGGACGCGTAATTATTGATCAAATCGTCATCAAAAAGGTGTTGGGACGGATGGGTGGAAGACGACATGGAATGAAAGAAAGATGGGCGATCAGCAACAGCAGCGATTGAGAAGCACAGAAATAACCGACATCCCAGATCAGAGCTTTAGATCAGTTAAATTTGCTAACCATTTTGTGCTTTTGTTACACCCTTTTCCCGTGAATGACGGCGAACATAAAAAGCGTTTTGACTGCCGACCCCGGCACGGGCACAAAAGGTCGACGAATTGTTGAAGTGGCTATGGTCGGTCCTGTCCAAACTCGTATGAAAATAGAAGTTTAATCAATTAGTTAATGACACCTGTAATGTGGTTGAATGACGTCACGTTCTTTGAGCACTGAAACGGTAGACACATTCTCCAACGTTCCACCAAATGTGTCATCGGCAACGCGTGTTGTTGAAAGGTTCACGTCATTCCTCTCGCTAAAATTGTTGCAATAAATCCCCTTCCATATTTTAAATAAAAATGGCCAACAAAAACATAAAAACTAATTGCTATCGACATCAAACCGACCACAAAAAAGAAACAAACAACCCTTTTTTTGTTTTGTGTTTTGTCACTGGAATTATTTTTTACGCCAAATTAAGCAATAAAACATTTAAAACGTTTGGTTTCTTAATTAATCAATAAACTATAATCAGGTACTAATCGCCACACCTCAACGTTCCGGATGCCAATTTTGAGCACAATGGTTTCGAAACAATTTCAGAATTGGACGACATTTCATCTCCGCCACTGTTGCACTTTCTGCGTCGCATTATTTTCAGATAATTCGGCAGCCCTGTCGAATTGGGCGTTGAACCGGCCAATTTGTAGATGGGCAATGCTGTGGTTGAGAAACGAGAAATGGCACTGAAAAAAGGAAAACGATTGGGTAACCGAATTCAAAAAATAAATCTAAAAACGCATATTCGTGTAATCGGAAGGCGCCTTGGACTAAATTTGGTAGAGGAGGAATCCAACGAAAATTGGTGCCCCCATTTTCTTTTTTTGGGCGAGCTAATGGGAAAGCGACCAAAGGAATGGGTCGATAATCAAATTCATTGAATGTTTAGGCATGAGAATCCGAAAAAGAATTGAATTAAGAATGAAACAAATAAAACTAATTTCAACCGCAACTTCCCAGGACACATTTTGGACTTAAGATAGTCGGGATTCTGTTCAATCAGTCGGATTTTGTAGCACAAAACGTCGGGGCTCAGGTTTAAAAAGCGAAAGAAACATTCAAATTTTTTGACACACCGCTCTCCGCTGGCGTTGCACTGTCGAAAAGGGTAGCCATTAAGCGCACTTTTCTCCATTTTTTCACAATCAACGGATTCTCTCATGAACAGCAGTTCGAGCAACGATAGAGGCCGTGCCGGAAGTGATGCAGAAAGTCGTCGTCTCGGTAGACGGAAACGGGGGGCTTTTTGAGCAGAGAAAATAGAACTAGGGGAAATGGCTAAAAACGAAATTATTAACAAAAAACGAAAAAGGTTATAACATTCTTTTGTTGCAGATTGTGAGATTATCATCCATGAAACCCCAATTTAGGTAATCACAAACTCACCAAAAATATTAAAAAAATAATTCACTTCGGATCTCTTCGACGTGAATGCTCATTTCACGCTCAAATAACGTGCCTTCACTCCAGCAAAAGACCAATTCGCTAAAGGCAGAAATTGGAGCAGTATAGAGATGGAAGGAGGGATTGGTTCGATGCTTCGCAATGGAACGAGCGAAAGAGTCCAACTTAATGAGCGAAAAAATTGTGCTTTTTGAAGAAATGGCACGCACGTCCATTTGTTTTAACTCACGAAATTTCCATTGGATGGCATCTGATCGGACAGAGAAGACGAAGGAATTGCCATTGGAGCAATGGAAGAGGAAATTCTGACAGAAAAATATATTATTCGATGATCATCAGGTCGAAAACTGGTATAATACGATAATGGCCCTTCAAAAGACCAATCCAATGAGCAAAAATGTGTCTGGAATGGTGAAGAAAAGATATTTAATTTGATTTGTTGACTGGTAATTCAAATTGAACATAATTTATTTGCATTTCGATTTTTAAATTTCACTTACCTCGTCGTCCATCACAATTTCTCTTTGCCCATCACAATATATTTTGCGGGAGTTTTCGCCGGTGTTTTTTCTGGACAAAATCGGCTCGCTGGGAACGCGATGTAACACTGTGTTGGCGGTGCTTAAAAAAGATTAATTTATGAGTAAAAAAAGAAATCATAAAGCATGAGAAGAAAAGTTCACTGAAAAAGCTGCTGATATGAGGAAGAAGGCCTCGTGATTCGACAACAAATACTGCTAGACGTCGGATTTCCACAACTGCCGTTTCTAAAACTTCCACGCCGGCGTTGTCGAGCAGTTGTGGTGTCGCCGATCGATGGCTGTAGCAGAGGAGGGGCAAGGCGCTCGCTGAGCACGGAGAACAACCGCCGTCGCCGACCGAAGCGAATGGCGTGGTGGAAGAGGGACCAGGCAAGTAACAGCATCAGTCAAAACAATTCCTAAAAGTGAATAAAATCAGGGTCTGCTCCTCCAGAAGTCAATAATTTTTTCAATATGATAAAAATCCATGTAATTATCACCCACCAATATCCACTGTTAAAATATTACCAATTTATTTCCACATTTACAAACCAAAAAATCACAGAACATTAAAAATCCCAGGCCCAATTATCGGCGTAACCGATTTCTAACAAAATGCGAACATATATATACGCTGAATGCATGGACACATTAATCACTTTCTGCTGAACGGCATGGCATTGAATATTTACCTTGCCCATGCCACGCACAAACGCTAGCTTAGTTTTGTCAACGTCGTTCTCTCTTCTCTTCTTTTGGCTTTGCGTGCGTACTCCTTCCCCTTCTCTTTTCCCTTTGCTATTCGAGAAGAATTAGAGATATGGATTCTTTCATTTTGCTTCCTATTTTTTACCGCTTTGAAAAAGTGCTCTCTTTCGCCTTTTTGTATTTATCTCTATATTATCTTCTTTTGGTGTTCTTGATTTTTCAAAAGCTCTAGACGCGTAGAAGCTATTTGTAAGCAAAAGCTAAGCAACAAAAAACTGCCACCTTTTTTTAAACATTTTCAAAAGCTGCGAAAGGCTAAAAAATGGCAAATAACGCTTCTTTGATTGCTTAAAATTTATTTGCTTAATGTCAAACATTCGATTAATAATTATCTACAAAAATTTCGTCAAAATTCTTTATCAAAGAGTAGCAAAAGCTATTCAAATTATTCAGTTGCACCATCGGAACCTAAACAAAAAAATTATTCATCTCTCATATAAGCATGACTGTTTCACCTGTTGGTCGGTTGGCCATGTCAAATTTGGACCAAAAACAACGCTCAGATTGTTGGCATCCATCAAATTCTGCTGACTGTGCTCCGCCACCTCCCCGAGGAATTCAACAATTTGTTGCAAAAGCAAATAATTCTCCAATGGCAATTTTTGGACCAATCGGCGAATTTCCACAAGGCGATTGGTCTTTTCAACTCCTTAAATCTTACTGTAATATATATATCAGGGCTTTCAGATCTGGGGTTTAGCCTCATTTGGTGGGTTTTTAGACATTGATGAGGTTAAATTTCCAAAATGAGGTTTATGTGGGTTTTCAAGATTTTGGTGAGCTTTTGGCATTAATAAAACGTTTTCAAATTTCTCGGCGGCGCCCATTGCTACCGACGAATCTCTGCAAAAAGTAGGTCCTATAAGGCCAAAAACGCCCATCAATTGTTAATGGGCAGAAATATATCCAAATTTAATTCAGACAGAAAGAAGCTTTTTGAAAATGTTATCTGGAGCCCGCGTAAATATGCCAAAGAAAGGTTGCTGCCCAACCCGTCTTCACCATTCAGAAGGGCGAGTTCTGGGTACAATTTGTTGGTGATCAGCGGCTCTCCGAGAGAACGAAGAAATGTTTTAAGCAAAACAGCGGCATGGATAACGCCGTTTTGCACGTCAGAATTAAACATCGGGTCGTTGACAAAGTCAATTGATTCACCTTTAAGAATTTTTTGTTATTTAAGGGAAATTAAGTCCATCGTATTATCTCTTAGATTTTTTCGATTTGAAAAGGAATACAATGTAAAACGCCAACACTAACCCATGTTTATTCGATGCTGCAATGTTTTGATATTGGCCACAGGAGCCGATCGTCGGAAAATGCCTTCCATTTTGAGTCCGTAAGTGCGAAGAAAAGTGATCAGCTCCAATACAATCGGCGGCAAATCCGAATTCGGATGGTGATCCAAAATGCTATTGAAAAAAACGCATTTATTTTGATGTTTTTCCCTTATGCGTTACAATTTCAATGAGACATTGAACTGTTGGGTTGGGCGTGGGGGTTGGCTTTGGGCGGCTGTCGCGCTGTCATCAAGTGCCGAGTTTGGAGTTTTAGAACGCATCGAACGATCGTATCTAAAGTAGGCCATTATTTGGTAGCTTTTCAAGGTTTAAATCGGGGATAGCAACCCTGGTTTAAAAACTGATTAATTCATCAGTACCATCCGTGTGATTTTAAACAAATGGACCAAAAGTTTTTTCTTGATTTTCATATTGCACCTGATGATTGGCTCTGGCAGGTTGAGACTGTCAATGGAAATAATGGAACTCAGCTCGTCAAGCCCATTCACATAATGCATTTTCTGTTCGAATTTAAGTGAAATCAATGGCTGGAAAAGCGTCCATAAGAATCGAATGAACCGGGTCGGATGGACAAGATACAAAGCCTTAACAAACTTTAAATTTCTATTTTTTTCGATGGAAATTACCTTCAGATTCTTTTTGTATCTGAAATGAAAAGTTTACAAATTCAAATTGAATGCTGAACGGTCTCACCTTCGATCCAGCAGTTGATATGCTTGAATGAGCCATTTCAGTGAAGGTTTGTTGTTGGAACGGAGCCCGTAATGGAAGTAAATGATGGTATAGTCGCAATCAACAATTTTGTCGAGCGTGAATTGAATAAATCTGTTAATTAAAATTAATAGTTTTTAGCTTAAAATCAAACCGAAGAAATTTGTAATGGTCAAAACTTTTGTTGGAAGGCAATCGATACGCATAAAAAACGACGACGGGCCTAAAAAATTCGAACTTCTTGTCAAAAAATACATAGTTATGAGCACCTCCCAGCCAAATCACCATCTGCGAACACGTCAATGATTTCACCGCTAGAAATGTCGCCAAAATCCTCTCCAAACGGATCGTCCTGCTGAGTCGTGCCCAATTCACTTTCGAAATTATCCCTCTCCAAAAATGATTTTGTCATGTCAACAGCAGAAGCATTCTTCAGTGAATGAATGTCAGCTAAATTTTTAGATCAAGTGTTTAGAAATAAAAAAAAACACACAGTTCAGATCATCTGGCGTGAGCAAATCGTCGTCCACAAAACAATCGTCCACAACAAAATCGTTGTTGTTGCTGCTATTTGTTGGCTCGGTTACTTTACATTGCGTTGAAGAATCCATAACGGACCTTCACAAAAAAAAGGCTTAATTTTAACGCTCTCTTACAAAATTTGTTACTAGAAACATTAATTAATTCCCAATGACCAGAAAACAGCAAATATTACTGTCTCGCTTTTGCTTTCTTTCTCTAACCGTTCTCTTCTTTTTGTTTTTGATTTGTATTTTTTAAATTTAATTTAAAATTGACAAAAATGTAATGGGTTAAAGACATTTTTATTTCTGAACCCTTCTCGCCTTAATGGTTCGGCCGTTCACTTGTTTGTTTTTGCTTCTATTAACGACAACATTTGTTTGTCCAAATAAACGTAAAGACATTCGTGATTACACTGACGCGGACATTGAAAAGCTGTATGACCAATGGGAAGAATCTGACGAGGACGAACTTGCGGAGGATGAGAAACCACCCTACCAACAAAAAGGGCCGCAACTTGACCTTGAATCACTTCGACAAAAAGTTTTTTTCAATTTCTAATTTATTTAAGTTAATTTCCAAGGCTGATTCACCAGATGAGCTCATAAAACTGACAAAAAGGGGCCAAACTGTGATGATGTTTGTGTCTGTGAAAGATCAAAAAGCAGTGGGCAAAACGAGCAGAGATTTCACCGATAAAACTTCTTCTCTATGGCTGTCAAACTTCCACAACAATCACATCGATGCAAAAGTATTCATTGTCGCGGATGACCGCGTTCTTTATATGTTTTCAGGTCGAAATTTTCTGGAATAAAAATATAATTCGATTTCTTTTATCAGAGGGTTCACAAGCCTGGGATGCACGCGACTTTTTGATCTCGCAACCAGAATGCGTTGAAGTTGTATTGGAGGGGAAGACAATTGCGGGCAAAGGAGCAGTGGAGCAAAAACACGAGGAACTTTGATTGGCCCACAATTTATTTATTTGTGCCCATTCACTTACAAATTAGAAGCATTTGACATTCATAATTATGTTAACGCGGTTTTTGAGCAATGCTTAAATATTTATTATTTGAACGGGTTTTCTCGTCAAAAATTAAAATTGTGTCCTTTCATAAATAAGATTATCTATTTTATGACATTCGCCTATTTTCTGTGCTGGGCAGGTTTCTCATAAATCAGGTAGCTAAATGGATGCTCATCAGCAGAACGGAGTCGAAGACTCAGCAGTTTCGCAGATTGCATCGATGTTTCAACGACCTTCTCAATTGGAAAAGATTGACGAGCTGCTCAAAAAGGCTGAGAGGAAAAAGGTGCTTTTTTCAGTTCAGGGAATTACAAATTTAAAGAACGGACTCAAAAATATATTTTTAAATTTCGGGCTGCCGTTGAGGCAATGCTGAGGACGGGCGTCCAGTCGCAGTTGGAAGGCATTCGCTTGGCAATTTCGCATCTGCAGGTTGTCGGAGAGGAGGTTAAGCACATCGACAAAAGGCAATTTTCGGATTTTAACATATTATTTTTTCCTCCTCTGACTAAAATTGGAAAATTTGAGGCGTTGTAGGATTGCCTCGGATGCTGCCAATTCCGTTAAAAGTTTTTGTTTTAAAAATTTTTTCAAACTGTCAAAGTCGGCATTTTTGGATGTTTTAGGGATGGATGTAACTTTCTCAAATTCAGCATGCAGGAGATCTTCGCCCGGCTGCAGTCCATCCCATCCGCGCGAATCAAATTGAAAGAATTGAGCAAGGCGAACAGTCAGCACAGCCAATACGCAATTGCCATGGACAACATCAAACACATCTGCAACTTGGCCGACACCAACGAAAAGACGCACGAGTCAGCCTTTTTTTACGATCAGAAAATAGATTCTTTGATCATTATTTTAGTTTTATACTCGATGGAAAGCTGTTGCTTGCGCACAAAAATGTGATGGAGTTGGAAAATGCCAGGGACGATTTGATGTTCGAAGTGCACAAATTGAATTCAGAACGCAGAGAGTACGATAAAAATGGTCTCTTATACACATCTAGATGTGTATAAGAGACAGTGTTCGAAGTGCACAAATTGAATTCAGAACGCAGAGAGTACGATAAAAATGTGCGTTTTTCATAAAACGATTTTTTCACATCCTACTTTATTTGCTGACTTACCCCTGTCTCTTATACACATCTAGATGTGTATAAGAGACAGNTTTAGTTGCTCAAAACCTATTTCTCTGATGTGGACAAACTTGTCGATGCATTGGGCAAGCAGATTTGGTATATTTGTTCACGAGCTTTGGAAGCAGTGCAAGGCAACGACAGCGCGCTACAGCAGTTGGTGTCAGCATTGAGGATCATTGAACGAGAAGAGCGGTACTTTACTGAAGAGACATTTCTAATAATGTGTCAAAGCTAATAAAATCTAAAAAATGCGTAACATTTTATTTCTTAAAGATTTTGAAAATTCTATATAAAGTAAAATCAAAAACATAAACAAAAAATCTTAATATAGACAGAATTGAGTAATTTTTAACGGAAAAATTGGGACTTTTTTTTCAAAAGAACAGAATTGACACTTATTACCTGGATCAACGGCTTATGTCCAACAATTTCATGCCACCGGGACGGCCAAGGCAATGGCGGCAGCGTTTGTTCGAAGTGTTGCTGAAGAATGTGCACGACCGGCTGGAGGGCAACCAATTGGAGGACAAAGCCATCAATCGCCAGTGGCTGGCGAGGTGATGGTACCAATTTCCATTAAAATATTATTAGTATTTATTTTCTTCACTTTCACAGGTATTTGGAGGCGTGCCGCCGACGGGTTGTGGACGACCTGAGGCTAGTCAAAACGTCGCTTTCCGCTTGTTTTCCTCCCGAGTACAACATTTACGACCGCTACATCAAATATTACCATGACAGCATATCGCTTCATGTAAATTTTTGTTATTTTTTTTAAAATTTGTTTTTAGATCAAGAAATTGGCTTCCGATGCACTTGAGAAGAACGAGCTTGTCCAGTTGCTCAGTTGGATCCAAAGTTATACGTAAGTTTATTCAAAGCCATTTAGTACTTTATAAAGATTTTAATTCATTTTACAATTCAGCGGTGAACAAATGTTGGGCCATCCCAAATTGGGCATCCAAGCGCAAGCGCTGCTCCACGAGTTTCCGCTGTTGCCCAAGTCGACCACCAATCATTTGCACGACCGTTTCATAGAAATGACGCGGAGGGACATGCACGAATGGCTGGACAAGACGCTGATGCAGGAAAAAGATGTGAACATTAAGCAAAATATTTTTGAATGAAAACCAAAAATCAAAATTATTTTTCTCGTTACGTTTCACATCAAAACATTGCCGAATTTCGTTTCTCCCCTTTTAATGTTTTTCTGGGTACGATGGCTTACAGTTTCATCTTTCACTGATTTCCTCTGTTCAGGATTGGTATAAGCAAGTGCCGCCTGAGACGGACAGCAACAAATTTTATTACACGCAATTGCCTAGCATTTTGTTTGGTATGGTCGAGGACACGGTTCGGTGGCAATTAAAAAATGAAAGATGCGAAAAAATTTAATTACATTTTTGACTAGGCATTTTTTTCATTTCATTTTTATGATTGTTTCAGGTGTCTCTATCCAAAGAAATTTCGCAAGAAATTGTCCCCCGGGCGATTGACGTTGCGGTCGACGAGTTTATCATTTTTTCGAGTAAATACAAAGAAGCGGCAACAGCGTACAAAGGCAAACACTTTGAGGACCGCTCGCATTTCCAAAGTTACACTTCAACTAAGGTGAAAACACAATGATCAAAAATTTGCGATCGAACGAATTTTCTTGATTTGATATGCAATTTTGGATCACTGCTGAACCCTTAGAACCCAAAATTAGTTTTCAAAGCCCAAAATTTAAAAAAACCCGCAGATAGCAATAGCTAACAACTTGGACATTTGTGTGGAATCAACGGACAAACTCGAGAAGCACATTCGGCTGACGATGGAAAGCGGCGCTCTCGACGGCGCTTCCTCACCCGAGCCGTCCGGTGGCGTGTCTTCGGCACGTTCTGTTGGATTTTCAGTGATCAACCGACAGGAACTGATCGGAAAAATGGAACAGCTGAAGAAGAAATGGCAGTTCGGCATACAGTTTGCGTGGGTCATTGAATTTTGATACATTAAAAAAAGTCATTTATAATCAATTTTTTATTAGATAATTATGAATATCCTGTTTAGTGTAACGGCACTTATCGAGGAAGTGGTGGAGGATGTTCAAAAGCACATGGAACAATTGCTAACCAGGACCTGGTCAAACCCATTTAATTCACTCACAAATCAGCCATTTTGACAAATTGCCTTTTAGGCTCTTGGGCTCTGCCGATCTGGACACAATTTGCATCACTTTGGCCGACTATTACCGCGATTATCGCCACCTTCGGGTTGGCACTCGCTTCACCCTGCTCAATGAGTTGCTGTTTAAGCTGATCTCCGAATTCATCATTGGTCTCGAGACCCGGTTGGTCGCAGTAAAGTATGGGTTAATTTTGCTTTCATCCCTATCCCAAACAGACGCTTGACCTTCTCAAAGTATGAAGAACGCCATTTGGCCGCCGAGCGGATCAAAGCGGACGCGAAGCGCGTGGAACAGCAATTTGCAACTTTTTTTGAGGATCCCGATTATCCGGTGAGATAATTTGTTTTTAACAGCTTTGGGTTCGATTTGTACTACTAGTAATTTGGTTTGATTTTTTGGGTAACGATTTATGGTGAGTTTTGGTTTGGTAAAGAAATTCATATCATCGAAAAATACCGTTTAAAGATGCCGACAATTTCTGCGGTGCTTCTCGCTGTTGCGGAAGTATTGGATTTGCGCGACAAAACACTTCTGTCATTGGAAGTTTCGACGATGATGCGCAAATTCCCCGACATTCCCGCCGAGTTTCTTACTGCACTGCTCCAAATTCGCGAGGACATTGGCCGCAGCGAAGCGAAGTGAGCACAATGAAAGGAATTCCATTTTCCTTGCGCTCAGAGCTGGGCGAAATCATTTTGAACAAATTTTCGATTGATTCACAAAAATCGAAAAAAAATTAAAGCGTTAAAGATTTAATGAAACGCCCCAAATACATGGTTTTTTCAGTAAGTATTTGTTTCGAAAAGGTTAAATCAATGAGATTCGATTGGATCAAATTAAGCATTTCGTGGAAAACTGTCTATTTCATATGAAAAACACGAAACAAACATTTTACGCCCAGTTCTGTTTGCTATATTTTTTAAAATATTTTAAGAAACCAAAGATGATATTCTAATTTTTGTCTGCCCGTTCACAGAAACATTGCGGAGGAGGCGTTGAACAACACGCGCTACCATTCCCGGGGGGACCCGCAGGTCCGACGGCTCTTCCAGTTGTGTAAATCGGGCGCTGGTGGCGGCGCTCGTCGTGCACTGCCCGCGTTGGAATCGACGGTGCAGAATATGTTCGCCACTATCATAACTACTACAAAGTCTACGACGGCTTCCTCAAATTTGGGCTTTAAATGACGAGGGATGGCGTACGAAAACGACGATCCATAGTCTATTCTCGCTTCCGTTGTATGTAATTTTCTTTTTAATTAAAAAATAATAATTATGCTGTTCTGTGCAAATAATGTACATTTATGGTGTGTGTCACAAGGACATATCGGGGCGCTGGTACAAAAAAAGGGGGGGGGGAAGCCAAACTGTCCTTACTTTAGTTTTTTTGTTTTTTTTTAATTTAAAAAGGTTTTTTTTCAACAAATAATTGAAAAGTTTTCTAATTCAACAGAAATGGGAATTTTTTAATCGTTGTTTTTGTTTGGGCCTTTTCCAATCAGAACAATCAAAGCGTTCCGCTCATTATTTTATCGAATGATTCGAATTGCCTTTCGATTGCATCATTCCTTCTATTTCTTTTTTTTCAATTCGTTGCGACTAACATATTTAGCACCTACCTATGTATAAAACGGGCAACAAAATCGATCAAATTTGTCAATTTGTTTTTTTTTTTTGGATATAATTTTGTAGACTTTAAGCCATCCTTTTTGCTATCCATTCGTCCACACAGAGATTAATTGTAATATGGTATACTTTTTCTGTCACCGAAATGGTGCATTCATTCATTATTTGGGGTGGGGTGTACTTTGTACTTTCTGTTGAGCGTCTCGTCCGATAAAGTCGGGGAAACTACTCCCATCATCGCCCTGCCCGTGATCATAGGCCGGCCCTTGGTCCGTCCGTTTTGCTGCTGATATCAGCAAAAATTCATTCTTAAGGCACCCCAAACATACCCTCAGACCATCCCATTCATTCCTCCACTTTGTTCTTTGGATTGACCGAATTGGACGCTCTGCTCCTCAAATTCTGTCATTTTCGGGCCAATTATGACGAATGTCGGAGGAGAAGAGCAGCAACAACAAATTCATAACGTCAATGGAAGTGGGGATGAACGAGATCGGTGAGTTGCGGACACCGTCTCCGCAGTGACAGCCGCTTTCATCAATCCAGGGATGTGCACGACGATAGTGATGAGGAGGAAGAAGAGGGAGAGGGAGGAGGAGAACCGCCACAGAGGGCATCATCCTCCTTTTAAACACAAAATAAAGTCCAAAAGCATTCCAGGCCTACTCAATTTGTTTGGACCGGACAAAAATGGACAATTTCCTTTTTTGGACTTTGGCACCTTCCAAACGGCTTTCACCGCCGCCTATAACGGAAGGGTCGGTCCTTAAACCTTCACTAGTAGGGGGGGGGAGCCTGAAACTCATTGGGTGTACCTGATTTCGAGAATCCGGGACCGGGATTAGAAGAAATAAAAACCGGGGGATTTTACAGGGCGAAAAGCGGGATCTTTCTCGGTCCCGGTCAGAACCGGGACTTCGCGGGTTCGAGTCCCGACGGGCGGCCAATGTCTCGTTAGAGTTGGCGTAGGCGTACCCGACCACACATCGATCTGTTGTAGATCGATCACATCGTCGTGCCCGCCCCTGGACCCGAACAAAACCCTTGTGATTAAGCGCGTCTTTTCATCATCAGAGGGAGGAGGTGGTGCAAATGCACAGTGTTGACTTGTCTCAACGGTAATTTAAAAAACAAAATTGGGGAATGAGAAGCCTTTCGAGACCGATGCCTTCTTCACTTTTAACATGGCGCGAATATTGGGGATGGGGAGTGTTGGCAAAGTCTAAAATTTGAATCAATGGCCGCGCAGGTACATCGACACTCTTCCCGCCTCATTTTTCCTGGGCGATCACGCGCCGTACAAAGACCACGCCGCCATTGCACTGCTTAACTTGGCGCACAACCAATTCGTCTATCTTCCGCCAATGGTGCCACAGTTCATAAACCTGATAAGGTGTTGCTTAGAGGGGGGAAAGGGTTTAAACGATAATAGCTTTTAGCAATTTTCCCGTTCAGCCTAGATATAAGCAACAACCAACTGGCCACACTGCCCAAGGCGAGTCATTTCGAGAAAGGCACGAAGCCTTTCGGGGATTTTGGGGCAGTTTTATATAAGTGGAGGAGGCTCAACACATTTTGCACGCCACTTAAGGAGATCTCTTCGCTGAAAAGCCTTCGCGAGCTTTCACTTCGGAACAATTTGCTGGAAAATTTGCCCAAAGAATTCCAACGCCTTCAATGTCTTCAAGAGTTGAACATGTCCGGCAATTTGTTGGAACAATTTCCCCGAGAACTGCTCCAGATCAAAGTAGACTGAATTTTTCTTGTTTTAAGGGGGTAGGGATTGGTTGAGTCTGATCCATTCTTTGATCTTTCTGATCTGCAACCGTTTTGTCCGTTCCCCATAGTCCCTTCGCGTGCTCTATTTGGGTGCCAACCGTCTCCAATCACTGCCGTCCGGCATAGCCCGTCTGACCAACCTCCAAGTGCTGTACCTAGGCGGAAATGCGCTCGTCGACGTGCCGGAGACCATTGGGCGGCTGTTTGAGCTGACCTCGCTGGGCCTGGCGGACAATCGGCTGGAGCAGATACCGGCAGCCATTGCCGACCTGCGCAAGTACAGCTCGATCATGACTATGGGCTTTTAAACAACATGAAATTCTATTTGTTTTCAGTTTGCGCAATCTGGCATTGCACAATAATCGCCTGAAGGTGGAGTTTTAAGCAATGATAAAACGATTCAAAATATTTGGCTCCGTATTCACAGACTTTTTAGCCATAACGAATGGCACGGCAGTCATTTTCGTATACTTTCCAACAGGTCCTTCCACCCGGCATTGCACGTCTGAAGAATTTGGAATATTTGAGTCTCCGCAACAATCCTCTGGTCACCGATTTTGTGAACGAAATTCTGTTGGAGCCGCCAAGCCTGAAGGAGTTGGCCGCCCGGATTGTCAAAATTCGCTTTCCACCGAATGTTTATCGGTCGGTGTTCCCGGGGGATTTAGTCGACTATCTCAGCACAGGTTGGAGACGGGCAAATTATTTTTCCATTTAAATAATTAAGCCAATCATTGTGTGAACCCGAAGTGTAAGGGCGTTTACTTTGAAGCGTGCGCCGAATTGGTTAAATTTGTCGACTTTTGCGGCAAATATCGCGTCCCGTTGCTTCACTATCTCTGGTAAACAGAACGAAGGCGTACAAAATACACCAAATTTGTTGAAGTTCGCCACGCTGTTCCACCAACACGCCCGCCTACGCGTACAGCAGCGGCTCCTCCTCTGAATCGGACGACGACCTTTTCCAGCAGCATCTCCAACGCAATGCCAACCAACGTGCTCACCATCCCTGCACAACCTCATCCATTTCGGCCAATGCGAAGATGAAAAAAGTGCTTTTGGGCTGAGCATGTGAGTGCCGTCGACCCCCTTTTATTCTGTCCATCCCTTTCGATCTCTTCCCTCCTCTCCCCACACTTTTTTCCCTTTCATCCGTCCAAGGAAAATTTAGTGTTAATGAGTTTTGTCTGTCAATGATTTGGTCTAATTAATAAACAGTAAAACAATAACAACCAATGTTTACTAAACGTATCATTTTAAGTGAATACACCGCCCCCTGGTATTGTACGCGCCTTAAAAGTACCGAATATTTTATTCAAATAGAAAGTTTTAACAAAAGCAAAAATCTTCTTGACGTATATTCCTATGAGTGTTTTTTCCATCAAAGGCAAAACCAACAAAAAGGTAACAACGATGTCGAAAGAGATGAGCAATGAGAAGATGGCTGGGAGAAAGGCGAGGAACATAATTCTCTAGGAACGGGGAATCGGTAAATGTCCATTCATTCCCAATCTGTATTAGCCAAATTGCTTCATTTCCTACGCATTCGGCGATAGATCAGTCGTGCAGTGTTGAAGGCAATAAATGGAATAAAAATGCCTTTGACAAATGCCCGGACGACGTCCTCCTGGTTGTCACAAAGGACGAAACAGAATTCGAAGCTGGACACGCTGGTGCTGACCCTGAAACCATTCAACCCGGTTAAATTTGAATTCTCGTTGCTGGAATTTTTATTTAACCGGCTCTACGGAATTTTATGATTAACAAAATCCGGGTCCGGGTGTTTTACCCGATTATCCGGAAGACGAATTTGAACAACGCCAACAAATGGACCTGATGCTGGACAGTAGCAGAAAAGACGGATAGCTGAGCGTGAGTTTGAACGCAATGCGTGAATATTTGGAAATCTGACGCTCGTAGCTCAACGATGGAGTGATTCCGTGCATGGAGATGCGCGTCCTCACTGTCCATTTGGACTCGGCGCCGAACCAATGGTACACAAAACGGACGTAGTGGAAACCGGTAGTCGAAAGCTGGAATACAAAATAGTCATCGGCAAATTCGCCTAACGCCCTCCCCACATTAATCAAAGCAGCAAATAAAACGGTTATTCCCCGGCTGATTAATTTTATTGGGTAATTTGTAAATGCATTTTAACAATATTTTCCCGTTAATAGAAAATTTACTTGAAGATTTGCAATAAAATTTGAGCGGCCGTGTGCAGAGTTGCTAAACAACGAAATAGAGACATTGTTGGGAAAATTGAGCGCATAAATGCCTTTCCATCCGGGCAACAGAGGTGCAATCAAGGCTTAAAACAAAAAATTGATTTATATAATCAGAATGTTCAAAATGCACGCACAAGCATTGATTGACGGCGATATTGACGAATCAAGTAAAGAGTAAGTCAATATCGGTTCGATGGTAACGGAGTATCGGTGAAAAAAAGACTCGGGCGAAGTGTCGGCCAGCGTGATTTTAGTCGAGATCTGAGCCATCTCCGGAGATGCGGTGAGCGTTGTCTTAAATAGAGTCCGTTTTTGAGAGTAAAGATAAGAAATGTGGACAGTAAGGGCAGAAACCCCGGAAATCCCTTACCCCGTAAATCTCATCTGGCAAAAATACCAGGACCCGTATACGACGGGGTAAGGGTTTTTAAAAATTCGAAAATATAGTTTCTTCTGCTATTCTGGTCACAGAAATTGGATTGAAGTTTTAAAACTCGATCGGTGGTGCCGACAAGCACCGCCAAGAGAAAATTAAATACCTTACCCCCGGGATGGAGACAGACAGTAAGGGCTTAAAATCCGGAAATCCCTTACCTCGTAAAAACCCTTTCCGGGCCGGCCCTACACGAGCTCTAGTCTGAAATACACAAAAAAAAACAACCAAAAAATCTGATTTTTAGGAGTTTTCGAATCTTATAAAGCGAACCTCTTGCTGGATGCCGAGAGAGTAAGCCCACTTATGCCACAATTGCACATTGCCATTTCCAATCCCTCGCTCGTCGAACAGAGTTTGTCCACCAAGTCCAATTTTGTGCGAGCCAACTAAGGCACAATCGACACTTTGGCCCAATCTCATGCCAAGGAGTTCAGGCCCATACCTTAATGAGTCCAACTATTCATCTATTAAAACAATTTGGTCACAGAGACGCAGCCGAGGCGACCCCTACCAGCTCGGAAATTTAAAATGCTAATTAATTCACACCTGTCCACCTCTTGAAAGCATCCGATGAGCGAAAATTTTGTGAAGAAATTGCTGATCGGATTGATTATTTGCAGCATTATTTCATGGTCACGCAAACGGCAAATAAATTCGTACTCCCTCCGAATGTCTTCGGCAGTGCTCGAATACTCGACCAATTGCCAGCCCTGGAAAAATTATTTAATTAAAAATTTGAAAATGTTAAAAAGTTCTTTAAAGAGAAACAACCTGCAAGTTGATTCCTCGAACGCCCATCACGTCGTAAATGCGACGCATGCACGGATCCATCAAAGCTAATTAAATTGCCGATTTTAATAAATCCAAAACATATTGAGAACTTTTGTGTGCCCTTTGGAGCTCTGCAAATATTTTGTCCGCCTCCTTTCTGTCTGGGACGTCCAAGTTTAAGTGTTTGTCCGGATGGAAAATGAGACATCGCTGTTTGTACGCCTTGTGGATTTCTTCAGTGGTTGCGTCTCTTGGCACACTCAAAATAACGTAGAAATCAATGTCCTCCTCCTCTTCGTCCTCTTCAGTAAAAGTCCAGTGTTCGCCACCAAACGTTGAACGGTCATCATCGTCAAACATTTGCAAAATTTTGATGCACTGAAACTAGAAATAAGAAATTTTCTGAGAAATCTTTCTCAATGAAAACGGGTTTACTAATCATATTTCTCACCACCAACTATTTTCGGTAAGAGTAGCTGTATGAATTCGATCATTAGTTGCCTTTTCGATGTGTACTTTTGAATAATTTTGAGGCCAAAATTGATTTTTTTTTTGAATTTGAAATTGTTCATTCGGGACCGGGGTTCGAAATCGGACTTTTTCATCGTTTTCTGGTCATAACTTTGTTCAATTTTAAATACTTTTTTGAATGCTTACAAATGCTTCCTTTTATCAAGAGTCTTGAACAAAGTTATGAGCTGCTAAACGTTTCTGAGATGCAGTTGACCCCACCCGAGAAAAAATAAACGATGCGCCAAAAATATGCCATTTTGCCACTTTTCAAAAAAAAACGAAATATACCACGCAACTAGTGAGAAAAACAGCAAAATGTTAACCTTGCTTCTCATGGAGAGCCGCGCAATTGCGGATCATACTCAGCTTGACGAGAGGAGTCGATTGGTATATGGGGCCATCAGTCTTTAGATCTTGCACAAATGAACCTAAAATTTCTTATCTCCGTTTTATTCGTTTATTTCTTTGCCCATTCTACTAAGGTAACAATGTTAATGAAGATGATGGCGATTACCCAGTTTGTTTCGTATTTAGGCTAATTTTGAGGACACGCGCTGTCGATGTACTTGCCCGAGTACGGAGTACTTCTCCTCAAAAAACAAAACTTCTGCAGAACACTACAGAAGATATTATACGAAGACCAACCTGAACTCAGCAAATTGGTTTTAACTGATGTATAGTTTAATTTTATTTTCTCATTTAGCAATACTCAAGCTGTTGTGAAACAGGTGGTGTTGAATGATGTCGATGCCTCTCGCTTGGATGCCTTTTTGGCCAACTGTAACTGCAGATTCGAGTCCAGGAATTCTCTACTTTTGAAGGTATGTTCTGCTTTCATTACTTAACAGTGGCAAGAGCCGCCATCGGTAAAAATGGGAAAACATGTTGTTAAGGAAATCGTGATTTTTTGCAGTATTTAAAAAAATAATAGTTCTATGCAGGCCGTAACCAGGGCGGGGGGGGGGAAGAGCCCCTCCCCCCTGAAATGTTTTTTGTTAAACAAAAACAATAGGGGATGTTTTGCAAGATTAACCAACTTGTTAAAATTTTCAAAAAAATGTTTAGGTGGTAGTGATTTTTGTGATCTGTGTACTGCTAGGACTCGGCTCTTACATGATGTATTTGGTGGTTGTTGAGCCAATGCTCAGGCGGGAGCAGCCGTTCATCCCTTATCGACGGCACGGCGACGACGATGATGATGTTTGTTTGAATACATTCTGGTTTCAAGATCCTTCTTCTGACGCCAGTGACACGATGGTTGCGTCCGATTTGGACGAGCCAACAGTTACGGCTTTTTATTTGTCTTTTCTTCACTCATTTTTTGTTACGATTCCATGGTAATCCCGAGGAATGGTAGAAGGGCTTGGAAGGGAAGAGCCGTAACGAATCCGTAGGTTTCGGGAGGTGTGGGGCTGGAGGCTAACATGGTTGTTTTTGAATGGATATAAGAACTAAGGTTTTAGATCGTTTAACCTTAAATGGGCTCGAGCAAAATGTTTGTATTTGATTTTTGGCCCAATCTCAGATGGAGGAGAACATTTTCGCGAATCCAAGGACCTCCGGCGTCGAGGAGGCGTCGAGTGAACAGCAACGGCCAAGTGAACTCCAAATGCGATCAAAGCAGGCCAATCAGCAGCATAGCGGCGGCACGACACTACACGAAAGAGTGCTGAACAGAGTGGCCTCGGAGCAGAGCAAGTGGAAGAATAGCGTGGAAGAACAACGGCGGAATGTGCTCGACCATTCAGTGCTGAATTGACTCAGTGGCCCATTGATTCACTTCGTTCTTGCTCATTTTTGTCATGTGTTATTTTTTGTGATTAATTGCGCTTTTGTGAACATTATTATATTGTTTAAAAGTTCAATTAGTATAATTACAATTAAAATGCAGCTATGATGCCTGTTCCATACCTAATGTTTGTTTTGTTTTATGCACTTTGACTGTTTAAGCAGATGTTCTCTCAAATGTATCGCATTCGTCTTGCATCTCCGCTTGGGCTTTGTGAGTATATTTAGAAAGGGATTTTGTTTTTGTTATATTTGTTTTGCATAGTGGGAATCATTAGATGAAAACGATTGTCTGGATTAAAACACCGGTGTTCGGTTCTGGGCCTGTATTTCGTTTTTAGATATTCGATGGCGTGGGATCCATTCGTTTCGCCGAGGGCGGATGATGAAGACAGCAGACGCTGTGGATCAAACATCCTCGGGATCTTCAGACCAAGCGTGGTGGTTACGACTTATTGCTCCTTCCCGCGTGAGTATAAATGTATTAGAAATTTGGGAAAAGTAAAAAGGTTTTTGTTTTCTCCATTTTTGAATTGAAGTCTTATAAAAGCATGTCAAAATTTTAAATTTACAGGCGTCACCATCCCCTTCCACCACCGATTACGAAGTGTTCAAACAGCAAGATTCCATTGGGGTAAGTCAGTGCTTAAGGGAATGATTTGCAGTTCAATTTTAGTTACATAAATGCAGTTTAAGGAATCGGGAACCAATACTAACAAGCCAGTGCTGGTCGTCCGTCTCGCCGATGCCGCGGGCGGGAGGTTCTCCACCTTTTTAGGCCGAGTCGGCGAGTCCGTCGTCATCTATGTCGCCAAGTTGGTGACTTTGGCAGTTTTGTTTGTTGGCGGCTGCCAACTTTTGCTGTGGTACTTCGGAATTAAGGTCTGCTGGTTCGGAGACGTGCCCGGGATTTTTTGACGGGGAGGGGGGGGGGGGAAGTTGACTGAAAACAAAACTTGGAATGCTAAGAAAATAGATTCCAAAAACTACAAACTTTTCAGCTTGCTTTGTTTTTGTTTTGGGAGAGGGGGGGGGGGTCTTGTTTTTTGACGGAGTGGGGAGCTTGCCCCCTGGTCCCTGACTAGGTAGTACGAGAGGGGGGAGGGGGATGGATCAATTGCTGTTGACAGATTTGTTATCATTTCAGAAGGTGACCGTGCACACAGGTGGTAGTTCACTGCTCGAATCGCTTACCGATCAGCCGAGTTGGACAACCGATAAAGTGGACGTGACCTTCGATGACGTGCGCGGGGTGTGTGTTTATATTTATTTCCAATTTTATTTTGCCTACCGAATACTATTGAATTTAATTGTATACGAAAGAATGATTTGCTTTGAGATGGATGAGGCGAAGTCTGAGGTAGAAGAAATCGTCGATTATCTGAGGGATCCGCGACGCTACACGAATCTCGGGGCTCGATTACCAAAAGTATGTTATTTTAAATATATATTATTCAAGCTCTGTGTTTTCTTAGGGCGTTTTGTTGGTCGGTTCGCCAGGGACAGGCAAGACTCTTCTGGCGCGTGCCATCGCGGGTGAGGCGGACTGTCCATTCTTCCATGCGGTCGGCTCCGAATTTGACGAAATTCTCGTTGGACAGGGTGCTAAGCGAGTCCGTGAACTTTTCCGTGAGTTTTTCATTTTGCGGGGGGGGGCCGAAAAAAAGCATAAGTGGCCATTTCTACAATTTTTGAACTTACAATTTTGAAACAAATGCGCAGGTCTGGCCAAGGAGAATCAGCCCTGTGTGGTGTTCATCGACGAGATTGACTCGGTGGGCTCAAAACGGACGAACAGTGCCATCCATCCACACGCTAACCAAACCATCAACCAACTGTTGGCCGAGATGGATGGCTTCGAGCAGAACCAAGGCGTGATTGTGATCGGTGCCACTAACAGGGTTGACAACTTGGACAAGGCTTTACTCAGGCCGGGCCGGTTCGATGTCCAGGTCACGGTCTCAAAACCGGACTTGCCGGGCCGAAAGGACATCTTCAGGTCATTTCATCGACAAGTGAAAGCAGGAAAACCTTTTTAAATTTTCAGATTGTACCTGGACAAGGTTGTGCATGGCGACATCCACATTACTCAGCTGGCCAAAGGCACGACTGGATTCACGGGAGCAGGTGGAGTTTGGTTTTGGATGAATGGGGAATTTACTATAAATGTTGTTATCTTTCTTTGAGTTTATTATGTAATTTGATTTGCGACGTCATTCGACATAAATGTATTTTTTTAGATATCGAAAATTTGGTCAACCAGGCTGCGCTGAAAGCGGCCAAAGAAGGTGCGAAGGAAGTGAACATGCGCCATTTGGACGAGGCCAGAGGTCTTTTATTTTTGTTTAAATTTAATTTGCAAAAAGAGTTTTAGACCGAGTTTTGATGGGACCCGAACGGATCAAGGGCCGCTTGCCTGACGAGGAAGAGAACCGTAACACCGGTGGGTTAAAATGTTTGATTATACGATTGAAATTTTTTTAAGCCTATCACGAGGCGGGCCACGCAATTGTCGCTTTGTTCACCAAACACGCGGACCCCATCCACAAAGTGACCATCATCCCCAGAGGCAATTCGCTTGGCCATGTGAGTCTTATTTTGCGTGAACAGAACGGTTCAATATTTTAAATTTGTGACACTTTCTAATTTTTGGGTTCTGTTGGATTTGGACTTCTCGGGGCCTACTAATAGAATCTGGTTGCATTAGCTCCAAATGTCCGTATTTGTAAAATAGACATGATCCCTAAATTCAGACTTCGCAACTGCCGGAGAAAGATCGCCACCAGACGAGCAGGGCGCAACTGCTGGCCACCTTGGACGTTGCGATGGGCGGTCGGGTGGCGGAAGAGCTGATCTTTGGACAAGAAAACATCAGCACGGGCGCCTCTTCGGATTTGCGTCACTGCTCGCAGGCAAAGAAAGGATGGTGTTGATTTATAAAATTTTATTATTTGTGCAGGTAGCAGAACAAATGGTCAAAGTGTTCGGAATGAGCGACAGGGTTGGACTTCGCGATTTCTCTGTGAGTGATGGAATTTTGCGTTTTTTATGGCGGTGGTTTGGATTTTGTTTCCCAAGTTACGCATTGTAATCTACATTTTTTTATTCAGTTGGAGCCGATTGAATCTGAGAACGGATTTAGGGGGGACAGAGGCCCGGGCACCAGTGAGATGATAGACCAGGAGATCAAAAATCTGTTGCAGCAGAGCTATGAACGTGTTAAGGACCTGTTGACAAGGCGAAAGGTTCGTGGACATTGCTTTGTTACATCAATTAACTAATCATAAACATTAACAATCTTTCAGAAGGAACATTTTTTGCTGGCCGAAGCGTTGATGGAACACGAGACACTCAGCAAGTCGGACATTGAGAAGCTGTTGAAGGGGGAGAAGTTGTCCAAACCGCCGCCGCCGCCCAAGCAGCAACAGAACAAGGGCCGAACGCTAGCGATCGGAAAGAAAGCTAAGGAGGAAGGCGGACGGGGATGAAACGGATATATAATTGGATTAATAAACGCATATACATATATTGTTTTCTAACATATATTTGGTTGAATTTTGAGGTCGGTGTTATTTGTGGTTCGTTTCTGGTGATGCCGCTTCTGGGAATTGGACGGCATTTTGAGTTTTGTGAGTATTGGGCCCGGGAGCGATTTGATTAATTCGACATTTGTAAGAAGGTAGCATTGACACGGGCTCTTGCGTCAATGTAATTCGACATTTGTAAGGTAGCATTGACACGAGCTCTTGCGTCAATGTCGCTATTAATTCTCGCATTTTTAATTTAAAATCTCCGAACCCATCGAACTTTGTGCGTGGCTGGCCGCCCGTTTCCGGGCTTTATTACCTCTCCAATTGCGGTGACTTTTGTGTGGCAACCAATGCCATGGCGGGACGGG
>MEIZ01000002.1:692066-712851 GCA_001723225.1 Globodera ellingtonae | reverse complement strand
ATTCGCCCGTCCCTACCGGACTGACTGGACGTCCATTTTTGTGGGGGGGGGGCAGTCCGAAAGCGGACCTGCGAGTGCATTCACTCACTGTTAATGAGCGTATTTTGCATTTAACACAACGAGAAATGCGCGGTGTGAAGAAGGGATTTTGGACTGATTGCCCCAGGGCAAATTGCAACGCACGAGCCCTCAGGGGATGGATAATGGATAAATCTGATCGAGATCAGTTCCAAACAAGATTCTGTCGAAAATTTCAGAGATCTCGGGCGAAACTCTTGAAAATAGTAAAAAATTCTTAATGGAAATGATTTTTTTTACAATATTATTGTGTTGTCAACTTTTATCGTTCTGATCCAACTTATATTCCCAAGCATTCCAAAGTCTGAGCAGCTTTTTCAAAAAATAGTCTCAAATATCAAATAAATAATAAATAATAATTTGATGGTCGCATAAATCTCAACCATTCTTTAGCCCATCTCCTTAAAGCAAATTACGCGCTCGGGGGGAGGATGAGAATATTCATAAATTCGATTCTTCGGGGACCTCCAGACAGACAGACGGCGGGTGGGCGGCGAGTGCTGCTGCTGCTGTTGGATGTGTCGTCGGGATTTGGGGGGATTTGCGCTAGCGGCGATGGGCGATGACCCAAATTATCCTCCACCAAATCCACAAGCGTACATCCTGCACAGCTGCAGCCGTCCGTCCGCATGGATCGATCGGAGTTTTGCCTTTTTTTGTCCGTTCGTCGCATTAGGGGGGGGGGGGTAATGTTGGAAAACGGAGAATCCACTCAAACAGTTCGTTCCATGTTCTCGTGCGAACACGTTGCAAAGCTTCAAGCTTGCGGCTTTGGGAACAAAATCCTCTCAAAAATCCGCCGATTTTCTCAAAATGACCATTGACCAATCATTTCCTACGCATTCTTTTAATTAAAAAACCTTTTTTAAAAAAGGGCCATAGGCCAAAAATGTTTAAAAACAGTCAGTCTTTTTTTTGCCTTTTCAATTGGTCTTTCCAGCAGCCGATCACAACATTATTGGCTGAGCCAATCGCGCAATATAATAAATAATATTACAACAAAATGATCGAAAAGTGTTAACCCAAAAACCCCAAAGACCAACCAACGCTTGCAGAGACCTCCCCCCCCCCATTTTTATTTTACCGCTTTTTTCAGGGGGCAGAAAATATGTACATTTTTATAAATTATTTGAAAAAAAAAATGAAATAATGGAACAATTTTTAATATTTAGAATTTATTTGAAATTCGATGGGTTTTTATCTTGCATTCTTTTTGGCCTTTTTGCCCAGCATTTTGGCCACAAATTTGACTCATTACCCGGAGAGTCGCGTTTGGTCATTCATTCGATCGATGCCGCGCCAATCGGTGGGCGAACGATGCGCCAAAAGTTTGGACTTGGTTTGCCGAATTTGCGATTTTCAGCTGATTATTTAATTCGCAGGTCGAAACGTATCTGCAAGATCAAAGAACGCTAATGGCACAGCGAGAATTCTTTTCTGAAGCGTTCAGTACCGGGGTACGACGCAAAAGTTTCCTTTTTTTCTTATTTTATTTTTAGGATGCTTCCCAATTCATCAGTCGCGACCAAGACCGRTGGTTGTACAACGCGTTTATGTGCATCAAAGCGGCCGGGGAGCAGACGTACAGCGCGTCGGAATACCCATTGCATTACTGTAAGGAATTGCATTACTGTAAGGAATTGCATTACTGTAAGGGAGGGGCGGTATTGCATTACTGTAAGGGAGGGAGGGGCGGCATTGCTTTACTGTAGGAATTGCATTACTGTAAGGGAGGGAGGGGCGGCATTGCATTACTGTAAGGGAGTGGGAGGAGGTGAAGGTTTAAAAAAATTCTTTTCGAATTTAATTTAAGGTTATGGTGAAACAAAGCCWGGTAATGGGAGTCGCGGACCGCAGCAGCAGCAAATTGCGTATGGAATGTGCATACCGAGCACATGCAGCGGGGAGATAGACAGAATGGAGGTGATTTATCATTAATAAGCTTTTCAAAATGCCATTTGACATTCAGTTGCTGAAAGAGTGGCAGCACAACGTGTACATCGACAGTGTCAAGAACAATGGCTCAAGCGCACTGCTCGACGCCGATGACCGCCGTTTGCTATTCGGAGACTGCACAAAGTCGCGCCATACGCGTCAATGGTGGGAGCAGCCAGTGCCGCTGCTGCAATTCGCTTTTGACATGGTGCTGGTCGGACTGATCAGTGTGGCCACCGTACTCCACTGGCGACGGGGCGGCAGAAGCAAGTCCGTCCGCTGGGCGCCTATTCAAATTCTGAAGCAACCAACACAAATAGAAATTGCCATTATTCAGTCCGATCCGAATGCCAAATTCAAATGTGCCTTCAGGTCTTTACGGGTCCAACTGCTCTTGTCCTTTTCCGCCGCGAGGAATATGAAAAAGATGGTCCAAATGCCAAAAGATTTGCAGGTCTCTGATTGTTTAAGACTTGCAATTTCTGTTTTTGTAGAGCACGATCACTTGCATGTTCGGCCTCCGATTTCTCTCCATGGTTTGGACTTTGATCGGCCATTCCTTCATATTCGTCCAGGCCTTTCTGTCCAATGTCGACGAGTTCAAAGATGATTTGGTCGACAATTTTTGGTGAAAATTGCAAATTTGACYCAATTCAATGTCCGACCCTCAGGAACCAATGGATCACAAACTTCACACTCTCCGTCGTAAGATTTCTKGCTAAATTTACGGGTCCGCCTATTCTTTTTTTTTTTGGAAAAGGCAATAGGTTTAGGTTAAAAGTCTCAAATTTTTTCCTGAATTTGTAAAATCGGTCGCCCTGGTTCTCCAATTTCTGAAAATGCTCTCACGACGTCCAGGACGTCTTTCTCGTGCTGTCCGGCACTCTCACCGCCTACTCCTGGTTCCGAKGGGCCCAGCAGCCGCACTCTGTCGAAGCGCGTGTTGGATGGACCGCCTGGCCGTATTGGCTCCGTTTCTACCGACATCGGCTGGTCCGACTGTGGCCGGCCTACATTTACACACTATTCGCCGTCACAACACGCGTCAGCGTCAGTGATTATTGCACTGATTTAAACGATTAGATGCTAATTATATGCTTTGATCAGGATAATTAATGAACACAAAGATTAGATGCTAATTAATATGCTGGTTTGATCAGGATAATTAATGAACACAAAGAGATCAGACAGATGCTGGCTGACCTGCTCGGACAAAAGGATATTTTAGGTTACCCATTACCATCCAATGTGGCCGCCCACTGACCCGGCCGTCCAATGCCCTAAACATTGGTTGGAAAATGTGCTGTTCATCAACAGTTTGACGGACAACCGATGTTTACCGTGGACATGGTCAGTTTTATTGGGAGATGGAAATTTTTAAATTGCTCTTACAAATTAGCATTTGACCTTTTAATTACCTCGAATGCTCAACAAATTGACACTGGTGCTGTTTAATCCATTGCCTTAGGCAACTTCACTATTAATGTTGTAATTAGTGAGCGAACTTTGTTTTCGGCACAAAAATGACCCAATTCGATATCTAATCGAGCATTACCCCCACGGCGTCTGAAGGTACATCGGCACGGAGTTCATCTTCTATTTGCTCTCTCCGGTGTTTTTGCTCGCCCTGCGCCAGTCTCCCGTCTACGGCCTTTCTCTGGTGGGCGCCGTCTCCGCCGCTTCAGCGCTGGCCAATTTGGTCAAAAATATTCAAAATTTAATTTAATAAATTCGATGTCTGTTGAAAAAACTTCAGATCACCATGCTCCAGTACAACTTCCCGCCGACGCAAATGTTGTGGAAGCAACCGCCCATTTTCTCTCCCGACTTTATCAAGGTCGGATGGTAAAGCCAAGGCTCTTRAATTATGGCTTAATTCTTCCATTCAATTCAACTCCGGTTCCAAAATGGGCCCAAAAAGCCAAATTCTTAAAGTTCCACCGGATTGGTTCTGACCAGTGCCAAATTCTCCGACCGGGCTTATTTGTGACAGAAATTTTCGTGTTCGAATTTGTCRACGATTCAGCACCACCTGGTCATCTACATCAAGCCGTGGTACCGGATTGGCCCTTACCTGGTCGGCTTAGTGCTCGGCTTTGTACTGGTTAGCGAATACAAATTTCACAAATTTTCAGAAAAGATTTTTTGCAATTCTCAATTCTTCAGGCTGTGCAGTCCGTCTCGCCACAACGGAAGCGTTCCGAAGACGCGCGTTCCTTCCGTTTTGTTTGGACGGGATGGGCAATGGCATGTGGAGCCGGCTTCTGGTCTGTGTTCGGACTGTACCCGGCACTTCAAGGATGGGATTGGTAATATTAAAGTTGGGAAAATTCCATTGATTGCATTTTRRTTMSRWAWTRSMTTWAGGCCTCTTTATCACCTCTTCTACGGCAGCTGTGCCCGCACAATTTTTGCGATTGCCCTCAGCTGGTTGATTTATGCGTGTCATACCGGCATCGGAGGCCCCATAAACTGGGTAAAACTATGGCAAATAGTGAAAACTTTCCCAGCCGACCCTTTGAAATGCGTAAAATGATGCCCCGGGGGACAACCGATGGAATATGCCCTCTGGAGAATAAAATTGGAAATTCCTTTTGTTTTCAGGTGTTAAGCCTGAGTCCGTTTCTGCCTCTATCTGTGCTCTCATATTCCGTTTATTTGGTAAATTTTGTAAAAATTATTTTGGATTTGTTATAATTTCTGTCCGATTAGTTCCACATGATCCCCGTGGTGTTCACTTACATGATCAGCCCATTCCCGATCCACTACAACTCAAAATTCTATGTGCTCATACATTGCGTTATCCAATTGGCAATTTCATARGGATTCGGTTAGTTTTTTAAATTAAACATTACTTCAGTTGAAAATAATTCTTTTTTTGTCTCATTAGGAATGATCTGCACACTGCTGGCTGAACTGCCAGCTCTAAACATCGAACGCATTTTATTAAGTCCAAAACGCGAGCTCCCGCGCGGGGAGCATTGTGTTGAAGAAGACAAAAAGAACGGTTACGGTAGTGCCGTCGATGGGTACGATAGCGGTGCCATGAGAATGGCGGTGCCGTCAGTAACCGTTGAGAAGGATGTGGAGGAGGCCGGAGGCTATTCGACGAGTTGCGCAGATGAGGAGGAGGAGGAGGAGGGGACAGAGAAACAGAGTGACAGGAACAGACACTTAAAGATTTAGCTGAGAGAAGCATAAAAAGGCGTAAAGAGAGAGAAAGAGAAGGCTTTTACATAAAGGGAAGTGACAGAGAAGCAAAAAAAGAAAAGAGAATGGACAACAATGAGAGCGATGAGACAAAGACAAGAGGTTAAAGAACAACCACCCCTCGGGCGTGTGACTTCTTCCCATATACAAATCCAAAAGGCGCCCGTGCCAACCATTGTGTCGGTCCCCTCCCCCCGAGTTTCTGTCATGTTTCCCACACATCGAATTATATACGTACAGAGAGAGGCAACTGTACCCACACCAAAGCTGGAGGTAATTGCCATATATTCATTTCCCTCWTCATTATTTTTTTGCGGTCTTTTCGGTGATCAATTAATTAATTCATTAAAAACAACACAAATCAAATAACGAACGGCACACGTGGACCCCCTGAGGCACTAATAATCCATCCAATGAAATAGGATGTGCCCGCAGGGGTTTTCTTCGTCTCAATCCGCCGCCCCCAGCTTTTTTTCACATTGTGATGTTCAGCAGTGATTGTTGATCTCATCTCAACCCAAAACAGACCAACCGCCTTCTTTATAACATACACATTCAATTACTATACATATTAAACATTTGGAGTAAATTATTTTAATTGAATTTTCACGAATTTGCGGGTCTCGATATCCATACTGGTGACTTCTCTCTCTCTCTCCCTCTTTGTCTCTCGCTCTCCCTCTTTGTTTCTCCCTCTCGCTCTCTCTCCTCTTCATTCTCTCCCTCTTTCTTTCTTCCTCTGTCTCTCCCTTCCCTCTCTCTCCCTCTCTAGTTCTACATTTTCTCTCTCTCTCCCTCCCTCTTTGTCTCTCGCTCTCTCTCGTTATTTCTCCCTCTCACTCTCTCCATTTTCTCCMTGTCTTTTGGTCCTTCTTTACTTTGTCTGCATTCTCCGTCTCTTTTACTGCCCCTCTTTCTCATTTGCTCTCCTTCTCTGTTCCTCTCCGTCTCTTCATGTGTTTAGCCCTGTCTCTGTTTACTCACAAAAAGGGCATTAAATATGTTCATTCGCGGCTGCTCATTCGCATTTCTTCACATTTTCGTCGGCGGCGAGTCACATGCCATTTTTTGATCGATCATTCCCAAAATCTAAAGCAAAGGTTAAAATTTAATTATTTTGAATAAAGGTCAAGTCTATGTATTATTTCTTTTTTTAATACAATTTAATCTACATAGTAAATCTTTGAAAAGAAGTCGAGGTTTTAGTTGTAAGTCAAGCTAGCTGGATCTATTTAAACGTCGTCAATCCTTAATTCCAAATAATTTGACAAACTAAAGTAAAGCGGCCGCGGCCGGGTCCTTTGATCACTGCTTTCCCCGCTTGGCCGCATAAAGAAGGGTTGGGTGGCTGGGTTTGAACCAGCGCCCTCAGCTGCCCGGGCCGATGTGAAAGACGCCGCCTCCAATAGAGCCGCTGGGATTGAGCAGTGAATTCCTTGCACTAACAAATAAGAAGAAAGATGAATTACGTTCAAAGTCTTCGGCGCTGACCCGAGCTGAGCTGTACCGGTTCAGTGTATTTTATTTTATGGTGTCCGGATATTTATGGTCTGAGCCTTTCTGATCAATTTCAAAGTTGCTGCTTGAGTTCTCGGTTTTAAAACATTAATTGTAATGAAACTTATGTACAAAACTAAAAAACACGCGCCTAGGGATCGACTTTCCTTTAATTAGCCTCCCCCCTTCTGAAAATTTTCTTTCTACGCCCTCCGGACATGAGAATTATCGTGCTTTTACAACACTTCTTTTTGATAATAAGCACGACGATGAAGATGATAACGGTTTTGGTTGCCATTGAGATTTTATCTTTGAAGGAAAATGGACATTGTAGAAAATGTTCTATTTCTGGTCTGTAAATCATTTCACTTGTTGAGTAAAAGTTAACGACGTATCTTAAATGGATGAGCGCGAAATCTTTATGCCAGTTTTACTGCATATTTATCTTTGTTATTTTATTAAGTACTTTTGCAAAACCTGAACATTCGTGTTCTTATTTTAGATTTGGAAAAGTACTGAGTTTCTATCAACTGAGGGATATAATTTCACAAACAGCAACGACACTTTTACATTTTGATGGACGACAAACGGTTGTATTCGCCTTCAGGTTTTTACTTTTATGTTACATTTCACTGCGCTTTTACGCAGAAACTGCCGGCAATTTTGCGTTCCAACAGCAAGAGCAGCCGTACAACCTCTATTCACCAGGTATCCCGAGGTTTTTGATTGAGTTTTAGTCTTCTATTTTGTTTATTTTATATCCGATCTGAAATCAGCCCWTAATTCTATTTAGTAAGATACAATTTGATGAWTATATTTTTCTTTTAGGTAATTACAACGGCAGAGCTATGGAGCCCACTGCCAATCAGCAGCAGGGAGCTGTACAATCGCCACAGCGGTGCTACCCCAGCCCGTCGATGCAATTCCGCTCGTCTGAAACTTCGCCCGTGGTGAGTTGCTGCTTGAAATAAATACCGAAATTTTGACTGTTCCCTCTCAGTTAATTTGTTTTTTATCCTTTCGCTGTGTAGATAAATTTAAATTTTTTGGGTTTGGTACCGCTCGACACTTCGGTTAAATTATTAAATTACCTTTTAAGTTGTAAATAAACTTTTCCTAAAAGTGTGGCAGTATTAAACATTTTGCAGAAGCATTTCGGAAACGATGCGAACTATCAAATGTCCAACAACTCACAATCGTCGTACGTCAACGCACCAACGACGCGAAGATATGACCCGTTCGGATATGTGAGTGTACGGGAATTCGGTGGGGGGGGGTAAGAAGCCATTGATGTTAAGGGCGTACCCAGGGGGGGCGAAAAAAAAAGAATTATTTCAATGTTATGTCATTTTTAAAAATTTAAGTTTTATAACAAAAATCATAAATTTATTAAACATTTTCCGTATTACTCAACACATTTTTTTCAAAAGAACTAAAATGCCAGGAGGGAGTGACATAAACTTAACCGCATTTCGTTGATAATGGTCCGATTTTGTGGAAGAACAAATTTAAAAGTCTCGAGACCCTTAGCCGTCCTCTCAACCGGCCCCACCCCTCTGCCCACATAATTCGTCTCATCTCACCCCTCCTCACCCCAGCGCATTTGGTGCTGGGTGTCAGGCTTATTATTATTTATTGAATTCACTGACAAACACAAACAAACAGCAGAGCCTCCCCCCCCCCACCAAATGCAATACAATCGATGGGCGAGGCGGTTGAGGATTCACTCATTCACTGTGCTCTCCCGCCCCCCTTCACACAAATCCAAATTGCATTTCTCTCTATCTGCTTTTTCATTCCTATGCAAAAGTTCCTTTCATAAATTGTACTCCCATTCTACCATTCTTCATACCTCCATCCATTCATTTTTTATTGCGCGTATTTTTTTGCAACATAAAAATGCACGATATGAATTTAATGTTTATACCAATGCTCGGTGATTTTGTACCGGATTCGTTCATGAAAGCAAAACTACTGACTGTAGACATTAGGGGGTTATTTTCGAGATCTAATTTCTGATTCTCGAGTGACATTTAAGAATTCTCATTCATCACGCCCTTCCCAACATAACTACCAGCAAGTTTCACCCTCGCAACAGCGACTTGGTCAAACGCAACAYCTGCAAAGACAGCWMTTTTTCGATGACTCTCACCATCTACAACAGCAACAGTCTGTAAATTTTTGTCCGCCGGTGGGGATAAGTTCATCCGCTGCACCTGCAGCGGCTTCTGCACAGGGATTRCTTCCTCATCAGTCTCGAGCTGTTAATCACCAGCAGCAACAACCGCCGTTCCTTCCGCCTACGACTGGCGCAGTTCCTTTTCACCAACATTTCCAACCGTCGGGGAACAGGGGTGCACCACCACCGCATCCTCCGCCTCAACCCTTCTTCCCCGCGGGGCCTACTGCTGGCACTGTATGTGTACTGTAGTGTTTGATGTGTATTTGTTGATGATATGTGTTGCTTGTCTGTCTAAGCTCGCCCACTGGTCAAATGTTATGTGAAGACGGATATTAACTTTAATGCCCAAATTCAAGCTAACTTTTTTGAGTCAACTAATTATTCGTCATCTTTCAGATGGGGTCTACACAGGCTAATTTTGGCACCGATAATGGGCAGCCACCATCTTTTATGTTTGACGGCCAATTGCTTACCAACGGCGGTGCCGGTCACATGGTCATGAATGGGACAGGCGGTACCGGCGGTGGGACGATCGATTTCAATGAGGACTTTTCGGGCGGAATCAATGGCACGATGCCGGCTCAATATATTCTGTCTAACGAGCTGATGGCAAAGATTCAGAATGCGACAAAACGAAAGGTCTACGACCCATTTTTATTGGCTRTTTTTTGAAATTGTACAATTTAAGGCACTGTTAGAGCTGCAGATTGGACTTGAACAAATTGCGTACGACGTTTCCAACATTTTTGAGACGTGGGCGATGGTAATCAAAGATCGCCTCGTTGGCATTGACCCACTTCCGTCGTCTGAGCTGGAGATTGCTGCCGCTATCCTCATTGAAATGGTGTGTTTCGTGCTTTTTGCGGTATTTTATTTGATTCTTCGTTTACCCAGTAGTTACTGGTTGAAAAAGTTGGGTTTTGGGTAATATTTGTTATTTCCTATGTATTTTAAGGCGGTTGTGCTCGACGAGAGCCAATACAATTACTCTCGTCTTGGCCAGTACCTTTGCCGAACTATCGACACTTTTGCCGTCGGTATTTTGCTTCCGCAAATCTCTTCCTTCATTGGTGAGACGAACACATTTCTCAGCGCTCAACATCTGCGCAATTTGGTGCCGAGTTTTTATTGATTGTTTTAGGAAAAATAAAGTTACGATTTAAAAAACGTTTTAAACAACGGGTTTAAGGTTCTTTTCCTGGCCGAACTGTACGACAAACTCGAAGTGGGAACTTWGGGGTTTTGTCTTCATTGAATTTGTCGGTTTTACAGGTCAATGGAGTCAAATCCTCTGAACTTGCTGCGCACCTGTTTGATCAACTGCGCAATTTGTTYAAACTGAACATTCCGATCACAGACAAGACGGTTGACGTGATTGTCAAAACTCTAAAGGCTAGTCTTTAATTTATTTTTTAAATTTTGGCATTTAAAAAATAATACCGATTGTGAGTCTTTTTTCTATTTTAGCTTGTTGGTCGTTTCCTTGAAAATGACCGTGGACCGCAAGCAATGGCGGAATTTCTTGCCGAGTTTGATCAATCAGTTCAGGATACGGATGCTCAATTGAGCGAGTAATATTTWGTTTGTTTGAAAGTTTTAAAAAGWTTGGTGYTTTTGWGCCTGTGTTATGATCGAAATTATCTTTTAAGGAGTTAGAGTTTGTACAACAAAAAGTATTTTCAGGTCAGCGAGGGAAAAAGTACGGTGTTTGTTCACTCTGCGCGAGAATAAGTGGGGCATTGTGGCAGAGGTTGAATTTTGTTTAGAATTGTGTTTAAAATGGAATAATTTGTTTCGTCCCTTTAGTCGAACATTGGCGACGGGYCGGCKGCTCCGTCCACATCGGTGGGCATCATCGGTCCGGACGGAGTTCCATTGACGGAAGACGAATGTGCCTTTATGGAAGAGAATTTGGACGCTTTCGAGAATTCGCCAGGCGGATCGCGTAGGATTTTGTGCCGTTTTGTTTTAGTTGAATAGTGTCGCTAAAAATGTGCAAATTTTCAGAGGGTTTGAACGCATTCGACGAAGACAATGTTGAGGACGATTACGAGAAGTTTCTGCAGGTAAACAAAAAAGGAATTTATCTGTATAAGGGRAAATCCTAAAAACGAACAGGCAACAGCCATTCGTGCGGCCGAGAAGGCTTTGGAGAAGGTGTCCATTGACGAAGATGACGATGTGTCCTCTGTCGTGTCATCGGTGGGTGAAATGTTTGCTTTCTTAACATTAACGTCATTTTTAGCCCAAATTTTCGACCAGCAAGTGACAACGGCGGCGATGTCATTTTTTCTTCTCAGCATAAATACATGGAAGAAAGAATTGAAGAAAAATGAGTTAAGCCAGTCACAGAAAAAAAATTCCAAAACTCGTTTCCTCACCTCCACATCGTGTTTTAAAATTAAAAAATGGAGCGCTAACTTCAATCAAATTCAATTTTTATGGTAGATGTGTAATGCGTACATATGCTGCGGGACTTATACATACACTTCTTAATATCTGTCTAATTAATTACACTAATACATAATCTTGATATTCTTACTCAATGTTGATAAGATGTGTTTGATATTCAATATGTAGTGTGTGGATAATGGCGAGCACGATGTCGCATGTGTAAATTTAAAACTAATTTTTTATGGTTTACCTGACTACCCGTCTGTCAATTCTTCATAGTTTAAAGCAGTTTGTGATCTCAAAAGCAGATCAAAACTTGAAAAAAGCAACAAATCGACATTTCTTCATTGAAATCAAAAATTGAGTTAAATTTCGCTTCATTCGTTGTTACAACAAATTGATTTGAGCAATTTCCTGTCACAAAGGTTCGGCGGTCAAACAAGTAGACAAAAAGCAGCATTTGGACGGACTCCCTTGAATTAGTTTCATATAAAGAAAGAAATTTCGTTTGTTGGACATTACTGAAAATGCTAATTAAAAAACTAATTTTTACAGCATTTTCAACGATTAGTCGGAAAATCACATGATGTGAATATTTTTAAAATTATATTATGCCAAATATTCAAATTTTAAGCATTTTCTTTATTTTTTCAAAAAATCCACACAAAACCTAACCAACATCAAAAGTAAGCAAAAGCAGCATCGGAAAAGCTGCTAAAGCAACAGATATCACAACCCTGCTTTAAAGTTCTGCAAAAATTTTTGTCAGATTCGTGCGCCGGTTCTGTTAACATTCATTCGGGAGCTTCATTTTCTTCTCCCATTTTTGTCCAACTTTTCAAAATTCCTAACACAACTTTCCCCGGCCAAATCTCCACATTCGGCTCTTCATTTAGAGGTCATCTGAGCAATATCTTTGGAAGTGTTCAACAGGTGAATGGATTTGGTGTGGTCTTATAATTTTAATGTAATTTCCTTTCAGTGGTTCAGCACTTCGGCCACCGCGAGAGCTGTATCATCAGACGAAGCCTTTTGTCCGTCTTTCGAGCAAAGTGCACTTAGCCCGACCTTCGTTTACCAGAATCACATGAATTCAATTAGGTTTTTGTTTGGTTTTTTTCATTTCTTATTTAAATTTCAGTAGCCAAGGGCCCCTCGAACCTTCTTCTATGATGAACAACGCCGACAACAATCTCCAAAATTTCCGTGAAGTGATTTTCAATGAAACTGTGCTGAAGTTGCTGAGGCGTTACGAATTCAGTGCTGTAAGTTGTGAATAAATTCGAAATTTTTTATTTTTAGGTTGGGTCTCACCTTTTTGAAAGAAATCCTTTTTGATTTTGCTATTATTTAAACGGTCAACATTCTCATTACCTTTTACCATCAGCAATAAAACCAAAATTCGTTTTAGTCAATCGGATCAGGAGCGCAGGGACTTGTCATGTAAGTAAATTTTAAACAAAATCCCAAAAATACACTTCGCTTACAAATTAAGCTGCTGCAACGATTTATTGACTAAACAACGAGTGGCGATCAAAAGGCTAACGAGGCCTTTTGCCAATGTTATCCATGCCAAACGAGGTCCGTTTAGAGTTTCGACTTGTAAATTTAAATGTTTTTTTAATTTACATATTTTAGCTTATCGCGAGTTTGAGATCATGAACCTGGTGAACCATCGCAACGTAAATTTCTCCCCGCCCCTTTATTGCACTTCATATTCTTTTCTGTTAGATCATCAAGCTTTTGAACGCGTACACGCCCCAGTCGTCGTTGGACGAGTTCAGCGACATTTACTTGGTCATGGAATGCATGGACGCCAATCTGTGCTCAGTGGTACAAATGGGCTTGGACCACGAACGGCTGTCCTTCCTGCTCTACCAGGTAATTTTGGTAGAACTTGAGGCATTGTGCCCAAAAGTATGTCAAAAATAACCATTGCCAATTTGTGGCCCAGTTTAGGGTCGGTCGGAAAACATTGCCTTTATTTTTGACCTACCGTCCGTTTTAGATGCTTTGCGGGATAAACCATTTGCACAAAGCTGGAATCATCCACAGGGTAATGCTGTGCTTTTGTTCAGCAAATTATTGGAAAATGTTTTAATTTTTATTTATAATTATGGTAACTTCCAAATGTGTCCGTTTCAACTCCCTCAGGATCTGAAGCCCAGCAACATTGTCGTCGATATGAATTGCCAGCTAAAAATTTTGGACTTCGGCCTTGCGCGAAACAGCGGCGAGAACATGCTGATGACGCCATATGTGAGAATGGGACAAGGCGAAAATGCGACCTTTTATTTACAATAGGTCGTAACTCGGTACTACCGGGCACCCGAGGTCGTTTTGGGCAACGGATACACCACCACCGGTACGCTCATTTTGCTTCTTTTTTTTGTCGCTTTTTCCTTAATAAAAAATGGTGGGGTTTTACCGGATGTGAGCTTTTTATGGGCCGGATCTGAAATTTGTTATTTTTGGACGTTGCCAGAAAATATTTTTGGACGTGGCGTTGGGTGGGGGGGGGTTGGCCGAAGGGCACATTAAACAATAGATTTTTTATTGTTGTAACTTACAAAATGAGAGTTTCGAAAAATTGACGCGCTTTGTTTGCAGTGGATGTGTGGAGTATTGGCTGCATCTTTGGCGAACTGATCCGTAAAGAGGTTCTTAGTTTTTGTCAGAAGGCGATGATGTTTGGCATCGAATTGTGCCTAAAGGTTCTCTTCCGTGGCTCTGATCACGTGGACCAATGGACTAAAATTGTGTCTGTCCTTGGCACTCCGAGCATCGAATTCACTGCGCGACTGCAGACGACGGTYCGGCAGTACGTGGAYAGTCGGCCAAGAATTGGTGAGAAGCGTCTGCATTTTGCGTCGACCCGTACTTTGCACTTTTTGGTCACATTTCCTTAAATCTGAAAGGTCAAAAGCCCTAAATTTGCGTTTTCATGTCATTGGAAGGGTCGAAATCCATTGAAATTGTGAAAACGTTTTTTTCCCATCCAGAGGCTCGGTCGTGGCAACAAATCTTCCCGGACATTTCATTCCCACCGGACTTTGTCAAAGAACGCGTTAAGCTCGATGGTTTCTTTTCGTGGGACTTCGATTTCTAAATTCGTTTGGTTTAAGCATTGCTGGCGCGTGCTCTCCTCGCCCAAATGCTCGTCATCGACCCCAATAATCGGTGAAAGCAAAATTTAGGCCGAAATGAGGCCGCCTTTAATTTTATTATATTTAATACAAAACATTTAAACTAATTCATTTTTCAATCTTTGATTTATGTGAATTTGTACAAATTGTTGCAGAATCAGCGTGCAAGATGCATTGAAACATCCCTACGTTAATTTGGTAAACCTTTTTTTACTTTTATTTTTTACCCCCTTTTTTTTGTTGCAGTGGTATGATTCTGGAGAAGGTAAAACAGAATTTGTATTAAAAAAAAATGTCGATTTTTTGAAGTGGATGGGCCCGCACCTGTGCCATACAATGAGCCGATTCAGTGAGAAAATTCGATTAAAAATTTGTGTTACTTTTTTTACCATCCGAAGTGGGGCCAATTTGAACGTGGAGCAGTGGAAGGAGCTTATCTACCACCAGATCAAGGATTACGAGGTGTGTGRTCGGAATTCTTTGATCTAATCTAATTTAAACGTTTATTGCGGTTAAGCGGACCCACGACATCTTCGGAAATAGCAACGCCGCGATGAATGGGAGCGGCAGCGACGAAATGCTGGATGAGATTTGATTATAAGCATTGAGAAGCATTCATCCCATCGCTCTGTCGAAGTTCTCAATTTTCTCCCAGTTCCTTAATGTTTGTCAAAATAGTCAAAAAAGGAATTTGAACCATATATTTTTCTCTTACCCCTTTTTTTGTATCTTTTGTCTTTAATATGCACTCACTCCGCTTAGCTTTTATACTTAATTAAATTGTCCCTCTCTCCCCAGAATTCAGAATCAATTTTTACACATCGAACATTTTGGCATTGAACCCGAAAGACTTCGATGCTTATTTTGTCATCTTTTAATTTCACCAGCTTTTCTTCTAAATTAGTCGCTCGCATTAAATTCTTTTTTGTGTTAGTTTGGAATTCTTTAAATGTTGTAAAATCTGACCTGGTTTCTTACAAACAAATTATGCAAATTCTACTTTACGTTTCTGCATCAGATGAAGGTCAAAGTGATCTCCAGGCATCCGAACGAATACCAACGTGAGACCAAACACGACATTTTCAAAGGTTCTTTTATTATCAGTGATGTTCAGTTTGGGTACATTTTTAAATCGGATGTTTTGCTTTATCAAAATCTGTCAAGTTGGGTTTGTCGACGACTAAAACCTCTTAAAAATTGAAGCTCCGCGAAACTACGCTGCTCCGCCCGACCCGTTTCAGCAGCAGGTGGAATACACGCGGGCACTGAACGCGGCCAAATTGGAACGCATATTTGCGAAGCCGTTTCTGGCTGCATTTGATGGCCATAACGAGGCGGTCAGTGTTTTGATGACTTCTTGCCTCTGGGTGTTTTTTTGCGGGGAGGGGGGGTGAATTTTAATTCGCATTAAAAGCATCTTTTAAATCAAAGTTTATCAGGTCGATTTGCTGGTCAAACATCCCGCCCGTTTGTCCACCGTACTGTCCGGTGCCCGGGATGGCCAAGTCCGAGTGTGGCATTTGGCCACCCGCCGCTGTGTCCACACCGTCCAGGCCCATTCCGGTCCTATCAACGGTCTCTCAGTTGACGCCCGTGACGGAACACATTTCGTCACGGTGGGGCAAGACGCGCAGCTCAAAGTGTGGCCGCTGCCGGCCCAATTTGACGAAYCCGGGACGCCATCGGCGGTGCAGCCCGTCCACTCGGTGGGTAATTGACAAAAGTAACGGAATTCTGGCTGAAATGACGGCATTTATTGACATTCACAGGTGTCGTTGGACGGAGTGCCGCACGGCTGCTCCCATGTGGCCATGGCCAGCGACTTTGTCACCTGTGGCGACGGCATTTCGGTGTGGCGGTTGCACAGGTAAAAGTTTTTTGTATTTGCACCGCAGGGAATTGAACGTTGGCGCCGCGAAAAAAATAACAAAAAATAAAATCAACCTCAAAATTTAATAAATTAAATAAATGTAAATTATGACAACAATCCTAACAAGGACAACTCGACTATAATTAGTCACTTGGTCTGCATTTCCAGGAACGAATTGAACTAAATTKAAAATTTAACGGATTTTTAGGTCTTCACCCATCCGGCACTACGACGTCGGACCAAATACGGTGCAGCACATCAACTGCAATCCAATCGAGGACAGCATCATGGCCGGTTGTGCCGCTGACCGCTCCATTTTTTTGTTCGACACGCGTCAGAAAGTGCCGCTGAGCCGTGTGGTGCTCAAGCTGAGGACGAATAGGTGCAAAAATAATAATGGGCCAAATAAATTAATTTTGAATTAATTCTTTAGAATTGCCTGGCACCCACTTGAGCCGTTTACTTTTGTTGCTGCCAATGAAGATTACAAGTTGGTTGAATAAGCAATGTTTTTGACCCAGCTTTCATTATTTGGTTTGGTCTGTCTGTCTGATCAGCGGATCAAACATAAAAGGCAAACTCATTGACACTGCCATCTACAGGGTTGTTAATCAGGGGTGGGATGGGCATACCAAAGCACAACGGTCAAAAACATTAATTCTAAATGTAACCACTAAAATCGAATTAAGTAGAATACATATCATCTGATAGCCTCTCCCTCATTCTCAGTCTGTACACTTTTGACATGCGTCGGTTGGACTCCGCACGCCATGTCCACCAGGGCCACACTTCGGCTGTCATGGACGTAGACTTTGCGCCGTCCGGCCACGAGTTTGTCAGCGGCAGTTTTGACCGATCCCTACGCATTTTTTCGGTCGAACAATGGCGAAGTCGGTGAGATTTAAAAAAAATTTCTATGGAAATTGTTTCGACCTTTTTCTTCCTTAATTTTGTTTTAGGGATGTGTACCACACTCCGAGAATGCAATATGTGCTGTCAGTGTTGTGGTCGGCGGATAACAAATTTGTGCTGTCCGGCAGCGACGACATGAACATCCGGTTATGGAAGGCCAATGCTGCCGAAAAGCTGGGCCCGGTAAGTCAATGGGGGGGGGGTCAGAAGATCACCGAAAAACCATCCATCTCGATTCAGGAAAATTAGATCCCGGATATTTCTTGAATTATTCAATTTGATGCTAAAACGATTTGTAGCTTTGCCCGCGTGAGAAAGCGGCGCTTGAGTACAGCAGGAAACTGCGTGAAACGTACCAGGGCCATCCGGAGGTGCGACGCATCGTTAAGCATCGACATGTGCCAAAGTCTATCTACAGGTTACACGCATATTTAGGCTTTCACCTGTCTCTTATACACATCTAGATGTGTATAAGAGACAGGTTAAGCATCGACATGTGCCAAAGTCTATCTACAGGTTACACGCATATTTAGGCTTTCACCATGCCATTTAATTTTTGGAGAAACATAAAAAAAAAATATGCCCAATTCTTACAGCGCCGCTCGGGAGCATAAAATCATTCGGGAGTCGCACCGGAGGAAGGACAAAAATCGGCGGAAAAACACGAAAAGTGCCGCGACGGAGCCCCACACGTCGGAGAGGGCGAAAGCCATCGTCAGCGAAGGGTTGGAATGACGTCGACGATTATTACAAAAGAGGAGGAATTTTTCTGTTATATTCTTCTCTTATATATATCGTTCTTTTTTTGGAAAAAAAATAAAGCAATCATTTTATGCAACGGAATGTGTCTGGCTGTTCTCAATGGTGAAAACCCGACTGAAATAGCGGCAAATTCTCCACAATACAATTAGCGAATCACAGATTAGCTTGCAGTTGGAGATTTCTGTTCTGGCAACGCATCTTTCACCGACTGAGGGATGGCAGCCACAAAACTCTGAATTGGGACGAATTGAACGAAAGACCCCCTCCATTCTTGCCCCCACCTGATGGTCAACGCCCGGGGCAGTGGCCAGCACACCTCCACTATTTGCGAGCTGTACTTGGCAATCGTACCGAATCAGCCTTCCGGAAATGTCAGTCAGTGTTCCGCCAAGAAAAGAAAAAGTTGAATCAAAAATGACCGACAAATTTGCCTACCAGCTGCCATCAACAGCGCCTCGGGCGCGGCAGTATCCCATTTTTTGCAGCCTGACGACGCGAACACATAGGCGGCAGCCCCCTCCAAACAGCGCAACACTTTGAAGCCCGCGCCGCCAACGCGTTCCACCGCACTGATCAGCTTCTGATCAGACAATGCCTTTAACGCCTCCTCCACCTAACACAAAAAAGAAGAACGCAGATTCTGGGGTTGTTACCAGTTTGGTGTGGTGGCTGGCTGTTGTGACAGCGGTCCGTGACATTTGTTCGCCAGCTAAACGAATATAATTGAATTACTTCAAAAGTTGCCGATCCGAAAGCTTTCGAGTTGCTTTTCCCCTCGGGGCGTTGCGTTACATTCGTTGGAAAGTGAGGCGGTTTTTGCAGCTGCTGCTGCTTTCTGATGGCCAAATGTGCCGAGTCCGACGATGGACCAAACTGTGCGGCCATCGCCCACCAATCCGTCGGCCGTTGGTCCGCCGTCATAATACGGCTGATGCACAACGCCGGCCACCGGTCGCCCTCTGTGGGTGATGCCAATAAGCACAGTGACCTGCCGAAGAAGGGCTGGGGAAATTTGTTTTAAACGTTTATTATTGTTTTACCCGAATTTTTCTGTGCCTTCGCAAACTCTGAAGTGCCGTCCAGAGGGTCAACCCACACAACAACCTGAAACAGCGCAAATTTGTAAAATCCCAATAAAACATTTTAATTTTAGTGTTACCGTTTTTTAATTTCTCGACCATTTTGCTTTTAATCCTTTGAGCCTATTTTTGTTCTGTTCTCGCCTTTTCGACCGTGCCAAAACATTTTCTCTTCTCTAAGCCTTACGTCTTGTAAATCGATGGTGCGCAATTCATTCGGCACTTGGTCGTCCATGTTCAGCACTTCCAGCGATGGCACGGCCGTTGTGACGTCCTAAATTCGACCTTTTGACTCATTGGCAGAGAAAACCAAACTTCTTTGCCGACGATRTGCAGATGGYGGCCATTGGGAGACGGTTCAGGCTGTCGCGAGGGTATTGAGGCTGAGATGTCCTGACAAAGTTTTTGTTTTTATAAAATTCAAATTTTGTTCACTTCCTCGCCAATYATCTGCAAATATTCGCCGAATTTTGCGCGCAGCGACTGCTCAATGCAAAATTGGGCAGACCTAAAGGTAAAAAGGTTTAATTTGCGATTTTCATAATTTAGCGTCCGAAGTTCCGACATTCAATTACATTTTTTTGTTTAAAATTTCCATCATTAGCCAAAATTCCCAACCGGTCAGCTTCCGTCTGCAAATCCTTCTTTTTTCCGGTCTGATCTTTGTTCACAATTTTCAGGTCCCCGCCTCTCATAATGTCCTGAAATCGAAAAACAAAATGAAAATTTCCCAAAATCTATGCCTTAATAATTCCGCCAGCCGCTTCGGACAGTCGGACTGAGGAGGCGACCAGGCGAGTGAGAAAGCAAGCTTTATTCCACAGCATTTCTTCTTTTTCTGACGTCATTTTACTACACAATTTTAGGCTTAATTTTATTTGGAACTTAAGCAAATTTTCACAAATTCGAACCGAATACGACATTAATACAGGGTTCCCAAAAATCCATGTCTAGGTGACAGATCGCCAAATTTTTAAATATTTCGCAAATTTTGAATTTTGATTGCAAATCTCGGGCTAAAGTCTCGTTTATGGTTATCGCTCGAAATGCTACAATTCCGATACCATTCGATTCCTCTCATCGAGCTGAGCACGAATCTGCAAAAATGTTTCCGCGGAACCCACTCTGTCAAAAGTTATGGCTTCTCAAACTTGACAAAACCATAGGGGGACATTTTTGGTCAAATTTGTGGAAAATATTTCTGAAAATATGTTATTTTGATGCACTGATTACGAATCGTCAATAGAAAATAAAAATTGAGAATACGGAGCAAGTAGTGAGGCGAGGCGGAGGGTTTTATTTTTGTTTTACAAAAAAACGTTAGCAGAATTTTGGCTTTTATTTTTTACAAATAGAAATAATTTTTTCGTAGAATTATTATTATATTATGTTTGAAATTTGGAAATATTTCGACAGTGTGAAGAAGCAAAATTGCAAAATTTGTTCGAATAAATTGCAAAAAAATAGATGATGAGGCAATTAAAGTTGAAGACAATGAAGAAGATATTTTTGATTAATATAATAATTTTTTTTTAGTTCATCATTGACCATTAAAATTTCCCCCATTGTCAAACCCGTCCCCGGCCACGGTCCCGGTTTTTCCCAAAATCCCGGCCCCGGTTTTTCCCAAAAATCCCGGCCCCGGTACTTTAATAAAAAGCAAAAAAATGGCAGAGAAAGATGAAACAACAAATGGCGCCATTTCAAAGCTCTTTACATG
>MEIZ01000002.1:664921-675501 GCA_001723225.1 Globodera ellingtonae | reverse complement strand
TCGTCCTCACAAAAAATGTAACTTTCAGGTCGTAATCCAAGGCTTCACCGGGAAACAGGGCTCCTTCCACGGCCAGCAAATGATCGAATACGGCACAAATGTTGTGGCCGGGGTGTCGCCGTCCAAAGCCGGCACTGAACATTTGGGAAAGCCCATCTTCGCCACTGTCAACGTTTGTCTTTAATGAAAAACTTAAAAGGCTTCTTCTTTTGGGCAAAAAACATAAATTTAGGAGGCCCGAGAGAAGACTGGCGCCGATGCGTCAGTGATTTATGTGCCGGGTAAATTAATTTTTTGATTCCCCTCAATTTGCTTTAAATGAAAATGCCAAAATTTAGCGCCTTTTGCCGCTGCGGCTATCGATGAAGCGATCGATGCCGAAATACCGCTGGTGGTTTGCATCACCGAGGGAATACCTCAGCTGGTGAGTTTTCTAATTTTTGGCTTTTTTTCTTCAAAAAAATCGGACTGAGTTTATGCTTTTTCCAATTGAGGACATGGTCCGCGTGAAGAGCCGGCTTCTGAAGCAGAATCACACTCGACTGCTGGGCCCAAATTGTCCCGGCATCATCGCGCCCGGCGAATGCAAAATTGGCATTATGCCGGGCCACATTCACAAGAAGGGCGTCATCGGCATCGTGTCACGGTCCGGCACGCTCACTTACGAGGTTTTAATTTGAAATTTTTTCCCTAAAACTTTTGCATGTAAATGTGAAACTAAAAAACAAATATTTTATGGACGTAAATTTATAGAAATAAAAAATATTCGATTTTTCTCCTCCGTTCGCAGGCCGTCCAGCAGACCACGGAGACCGGCCTTGGCCAAACGCTTTGTGTGGGCATTGGCGGAGACCCTTTCAACGGCACCAATTTCATCGATTGTCTTGAAGTGCTTTTATTTTATTTTAACATAAAAATTACCAAATTTTGCAGGTGTTTATAAAGGACCCGAACACAAAGGTAATTAAATTAAATTTTTGCGTTAAACAACGCAATTTTAGGGAATAATAATGATCGGCGAAATTGGCGGTGATGCTGAAGAAAACGCGGCCAAATTTTTGGAGCAAAACAACACGGGCGGTGAGGCGAAGCCGGTGGTTTCGTTTATTGCCGGAGTCACCGCGCCAAAAGGTCGGACGGAATAAAAAAGAATTGTTTCAAATGCTTCCCGTGGCTTACATATAATCCATTTAAAAAATAATTAAAAATTAGCATTTTAGGCCGTCGGATGGGCCACGCGGGTGCAATCATTGCGGGCGGCAAGGGCGGCGCGCGAGAGAAAATCGAGGCATTACGCGCCGCCGGCGTCAACGTGGTGGACTCGCCCGCACTGATGGTTGGGGAGGGGGAGGGGATTTCGAAAATAATTAAGAAATTAGAAATTGCATAAATATGCCAATTATTAGTGAGGATTAAAGAGTTTAAATTCATTTAAAAGAACTATTTTTGAGCACAAATCCCTTCAGGGAGCGAAGATGGCCGAAGTGATGATCGGAATTGCCAGTAAGCGTTAGATCACCCAAAACGGATGCTCTCTTTCTCTCTCATTGCGCCTTCAGCTTTATCCCTCTGATAATTTTAGCTCCCCAAAAAATGCAAAAAATTTTAAAATAATTTGTGCCAGTTTTGTGCTTCGTTCGATTGTCCCTTTCCATTGCTTTATTTTGTTCGCACCGCCAGTGGCACAATATCGGCAGAATTGGCACTTCTCAGAGTAAATCCGTCGGATATTTGCAATTTTGGACCGATAGCCTCAAAAAGATCGTCAAAATGATTTTTGTTTATCGCTTGGGGGGGGGGGTTGACTACAAATTAGAGGACTCATTTAGTTTAAATTTTTATTTTACAAAATCCCTTAAAACTTTTATCGGCTTTTACTTTTAACGTCCATGTTTTGTTAATGTTGCTTTGCTGTGCCTCCCTTCCCCCCCCCTTTTTTTTGTCTTAAATTAATCAAATTAAAAGTCGAATTGTTTAAATATCTTTAAAAAATTGAGAGGCACTTTTTATTTCCTTTTACTTTCGCTTTAAATAATATTTTGTGTGTCCGTTTCCGCAATTTTCAGCTGGCGCAATTGGACGAAGCGCCGAATCGCTGTCGGCCGCAATTTGAGCAAAAAGATTATAATTTTGGACCAATTTTGAGAGATTTATTTCAGGCCCATAGCCAGAAAATTTTCGGGAGAGGGGGGGGGGTGGGGTGGCTGTTGGGCGAAAAAAAGTTTCTTTAAGGAATATTCAAAATACAATGGTTTTTTTGAGAATTTTGCTTAACTTCTGGGGGAGGGAACTTTTTAGGAATGGGAGGGGTCCGTCGCTGGGAATTTTTTTGTTTGAAGATTATTGGTCTAAAAATGGGCCCCGGGGGCATGCCACTCTGGCTAAGGGCCTGATTTTTTGTTAGTTAGTGATTTGACGTGGGGTTATGTTCAAAATGATTTTATTGGTTTTATTTAAAAAAAGAAATATTTAATTTCTTCAAACACCAATGATTTATTTTAACTTTCATTTTGTCCCCAATTTGTAAGTGTCTCCAATTTTATGTTCCCAATTAATACTTTTTTTTATCTCCGACGGTCAAATTCCCTTTTTTGCTTCAATATTTTTGCCTCGTTGCCAACCCCCGCATTTTTTCTTTACCTCAAAGGCCAAAAGTAGTGCCATTTAAGCATTAAAAGTGGCCAAGTCCGTAGGGATATAAAAAGATTTTTGAATGCCGCCCAATTATTCATTTGCCTTTTTGGGGTTTAATTCTCTCAGAAACAGTCGAAAAGTGACGCCGCTTTTCAGCTGCGAGTGCCAATCAATTGAGTAAAGGCTTTTTGCCATATGAAAATTGTTTAATAATTGATTTTGAGCAACGGAAAAAGAATTGTCTTTTTTTTGGCGAGGATTTGGCCATTTTTGTGATAATCTCGGAATTTACGCTGATTTTTGGCCGATGTTGACATATTTTTGGATGGAAAGTCACGCCATTTTGTTTCCTTAACGGATGGTTGGGTAATGTCGTGGAAGTGATGTTGTGTTTGGCGGCAAATTTCGCCAACAATGGCAATGGCCAATTTGCGATGGTCCAAAAAATTGTCCGACGATCTTTGCGAGGCGTTCCTTTGAATGGAAAGAAATGCAATTTCTTGTGGACGAAAATGGACTCCCCCCCCCCCCCATTTGGATGGTACGGTCCCCGTCTCATTCTCTCCAAATAGAAATATATTCAAAATACAATGGTTTTTTTGAGAATTTTGCTTAACTTCTGGGGGAGGGAACTTTTTAGGAATGGGAGGGGTCCGTCGCTGGGAATTTTTTTGTTTGAAGATTATTGGTCTAAAAATGGGCCCCGGGGGCATGCCACTCTGGCTAAGGGCCTGATTTTTTGTTAGTTAGTGATTTGACGTGGGGTTATGTTCAAAATGATTTTATTGGTTTTATTTAAAAAAAGAAATATTTAATTTCTTCAAACACCAATGATTTATTTTAACTTTCATTTTGTCCCCAATTTGTAAGTGTCTCCAATTTTATGTTCCCAATTAATACTTTTTTTTATCTCCGACGGTCAAATTCCCTTTTTTGCTTCAATATTTTTGCCTCGTTGCCAACCCCCGCATTTTTTCTTTACCTCAAAGGCCAAAAGTAGTGCCATTTAAGCATTAAAAGTGGCCAAGTCCGTAGGGATATAAAAAGATTTTTGAATGCCGCCCAATTATTCATTTGCCTTTTTGGGGTTTAATTCTCTCAGAAACAGTCGAAAAGTGACGCCGCTTTTCAGCTGCGAGTGCCAATCAATTGAGTAAAGGCTTTTTGCCATATGAAAATTGTTTAATAATTGATTTTGAGCAACGGAAAAAGAATTGTCTTTTTTTTGGCGAGGATTTGGCCATTTTTGTGATAATCTCGGAATTTACGCTGATTTTTGGCCGATGTTGACATATTTTTGGATGGAAAGTCACGCCATTTTGTTTCCTTAACGGATGGTTGGGTAATGTCGTGGAAGTGATGTTGTGTTTGGCGGCAAATTTCGCCAACAATGGCAATGGCCAATTTGCGATGGTCCAAAAAATTGTCCGACGATCTTTGCGAGGCGTTCCTTTGAATGGAAAGAAATGCAACTGTCTCTTATACACATCTAGATGTGTATAAGAGACAGGGTCGTAATCCAAGGCTTCACCGGGAAACAGGGCTCCTTCCACGGCCAGCAAATGATCGAATACGGCACAAATGTTGTGGCCGGGGTGTCGCCGTCCAAAGCCGGCACTGAACATTTGGGAAAGCCCATCTTCGCCACTGTCAACGTTTGTCTTTAATGAAAAACTTAAAAGGCTTCTTCTTTTGGGCAAAAAACATAAATTTAGGAGGCCCGAGAGAAGACTGGCGCCGATGCGTCAGTGATTTATGTGCCGGGTAAATTAATTTTTTGATTCCCCTCAATTTGCTTTAAATGAAAATGCCAAAATTTAGCGCCTTTTGCCGCTGCGGCTATCGATGAAGCGATCGATGCCGAAATACCGCTGGTGGTTTGCATCACCGAGGGAATACCTCAGCTGGTGAGTTTTCTAATTTTTGGCTTTTTTTCTTCAAAAAAATCGGACTGAGTTTATGCTTTTTCCAATTGAGGACATGGTCCGCGTGAAGAGCCGGCTTCTGAAGCAGAATCACACTCGACTGCTGGGCCCAAATTGTCCCGGCATCATCGCGCCCGGCGAATGCAAAATTGGCATTATGCCGGGCCACATTCACAAGAAGGGCGTCATCGGCATCGTGTCACGGTCCGGCACGCTCACTTACGAGGTTTTAATTTGAAATTTTTTCCCTAAAACTTTTGCATGTAAATGTGAAACTAAAAAACAAATATTTTATGGACGTAAATTTATAGAAATAAAAAATATTCGATTTTTCTCCTCCGTTCGCAGGCCGTCCAGCAGACCACGGAGACCGGCCTTGGCCAAACGCTTTGTGTGGGCATTGGCGGAGACCCTTTCAACGGCACCAATTTCATCGATTGTCTTGAAGTGCTTTTATTTTATTTTAACATAAAAATTACCAAATTTTGCAGGTGTTTATAAAGGACCCGAACACAAAGGTAATTAAATTAAATTTTTGCGTTAAACAACGCAATTTTAGGGAATAATAATGATCGGCGAAATTGGCGGTGATGCTGAAGAAAACGCGGCCAAATTTTTGGAGCAAAACAACACGGGCGGTGAGGCGAAGCCGGTGGTTTCGTTTATTGCCGGAGTCACCGCGCCAAAAGGTCGGACGGAATAAAAAAGAATTGTTTCAAATGCTTCCCGTGGCTTACATATAATCCATTTAAAAAATAATTAAAAATTAGCATTTTAGGCCGTCGGATGGGCCACGCGGGTGCAATCATTGCGGGCGGCAAGGGCGGCGCGCGAGAGAAAATCGAGGCATTACGCGCCGCCGGCGTCAACGTGGTGGACTCGCCCGCACTGATGGTTGGGGAGGGGGAGGGGATTTCGAAAATAATTAAGAAATTAGAAATTGCATAAATATGCCAATTATTAGTGAGGATTAAAGAGTTTAAATTCATTTAAAAGAACTATTTTTGAGCACAAATCCCTTCAGGGAGCGAAGATGGCCGAAGTGATGATCGGAATTGCCAGTAAGCGTTAGATCACCCAAAACGGATGCTCTCTTTCTCTCTCATTGCGCCTTCAGCTTTATCCCTCTGATAATTTTAGCTCCCCAAAAAATGCAAAAAATTTTAAAATAATTTGTGCCAGTTTTGTGCTTCGTTCGATTGTCCCTTTCCATTGCTTTATTTTGTTCGCACCGCCAGTGGCACAATATCGGCAGAATTGGCACTTCTCAGAGTAAATCCGTCGGATATTTGCAATTTTGGACCGATAGCCTCAAAAAGATCGTCAAAATGATTTTTGTTTATCGCTTGGGGGGGGGGGTTGACTACAAATTAGAGGACTCATTTAGTTTAAATTTTTATTTTACAAAATCCCTTAAAACTTTTATCGGCTTTTACTTTTAACGTCCATGTTTTGTTAATGTTGCTTTGCTGTGCCTCCCTTCCCCCCCCCTTTTTTTTGTCTTAAATTAATCAAATTAAAAGTCGAATTGTTTAAATATCTTTAAAAAATTGAGAGGCACTTTTTATTTCCTTTTACTTTCGCTTTAAATAATATTTTGTGTGTCCGTTTCCGCAATTTTCAGCTGGCGCAATTGGACGAAGCGCNTCCTAATATTGTGCCAAATGGGGCGCTAAAAATGGCCAAAAATGGGAAATATGGCAAAATGTCTATTAATTAGCGAAAGACTGGCCTCAAAAACTGTGTGATTTTTAAATGGAACAATTCAAATAATGCACTTTTAGATATCTTTAAATTCTAAATGAAAATTCAATTTAAATATTAAAATTAAATAAAATATTTTTGATATTTGCAGCAAATTTGATTTTATGAATTTTTGAAGGCGTTGGAATTTGCGAAAAACGGACATTAAATTGAAATGAAATTTTGAATTGGCAGAGAGTAAAATTTGGCGCAGTTTCAAAAATTTTGAATTTTTGGACGGCCATAAAATTTGTGGAAGCGACCCAGCAACTTGCATATTCTTCCATTTTCGGTGTTGATTACACATATACACACACTTATGGATTCCAGCCAAAAAGTCGCGGGGTTTCCCCGTCCCCGAATGTGCGGGGTGGGGCCGGCGGGGACGGAAATGAAATTCGATATTTTCGGAGGGACAAAAACGCCCAAAACTTTTTGCATTCACCGCCAAAACTGGCCGTTGTCGGAACGGAAGTGAAAATGGCGCAAAAATAGCAAAAACTTTAGCCAAAAAGCGGAAAACGAAAAGCTGCAACYAAATAAAGAAACATTTTGCCAAAAGCCCTCCCAAAGGCCTCCGAAAACCTTTGGCATTTTTTCTTTCTTTTGGTGGCAGTGATTCTCAAAAATCGACCGCCATTCGTCTCGGAGTTTTGCGTAAAATCGAATCGAATTTTACAATTTTTAAGACCAATAGTTAATGACTTTGGAATGCGAATTTGGTTTTTAAGCCTAAATTAAATTCACACCGGAGGCATATTCTTTTAATTGAATTCTGTCGAATTGTGTTAAATTTGCGATAAACATACTTTCAGCCCTCTTTTTTGTTTTGATTCTCACGACCTTCCGATTGGCATAAAATTGAATTTTGTGTGAAAAATTTACCCTGCGGGAATTTGACTGAAAACGTGAAAATTATGACATGGCCAATTAGGGCTTGAGAACACAAACAAATGCAATATTCGAATATAATTGGACGATTAGGGCGGCTGGCTGGCTATTCACGGGGATCATAGATGTGTACTGTTCCGCTGTTTGGGTCTGTGTCAGACAATGATCAGAACGGTTTGACTTGCCCCTAACACTTGGATAGCACAATGACCTGTTCGCACACGACGAAGGTCATGATCGATCGGATCGTGTGTATAAGCACTGTCAAAGATTGTTGGATTTTATTATATCAAATGGTCGCATTTATTTGAATTTTCTGAACAGTTTACATATGAGGGAAATGGATGGTCACAGAACAGACAATGATCAATAGATCGATTAAAAGTGATCTCGATCGGTCGTTTCAGAAGAATGGGACAAAATTGCGCAGTCCGTAGCCCTCCAGCTCGTACTTTTTGGCCCGGCTCTGCTGGGAGGGGTCGAACAGCGACTTGTAGATGCCTGTGAATGGTTTACATGTTTTAATTAGGGCTGAGAAGTAAATTTAATTACTAAAAACAAAATATTATACATAAATCCAACATAAAAATTCAAAAACTGACGACTCAGATGCAAATTGTCCGGATTCTGCGCAAACGGCACTCTGACGACCAGCCGACGCTTCTGCTTGGTGTCGCCAGATGCTGCTGGTACCGGCATTGTGCCATCCTCCTCCTTCGCCTCATCATCATCAGCGCGTTGTGCAGCAACGGCGGACGGTGTTAGTGCGCGGAACGGACTGAAGCTGGGCGCCAACCCGGTGGCCGACCTCCACAGCGGCGGGTTCAACTGCAGCTGCTGCTGTTGCTGCTCGTTCAGCAAGTCCGCCATGGAAATAAACATTCTGCAAAATTATGGCAATTTGAGGAAAAATCTTTCGAAAGTTTATGCATTATAAGCGCGTCACTAACTTCATTAGCCGGAGAATTCGCAAATATTGGCACAAAAAGTTATTGAAATTTATTATTTTTAACAACGCCTTTTTTATTTTTGTTTTTCTCACCTCGCGTTGGACAAAGCGACCAGCGTCAACATCAGAAGAGTTACGGTCGGCACGATGGACCTGCACGGGTTGAACAGCTCCAACTTTGGCATTTTTGGACGGCAAACAATTGGATGTGGAAAATGGGGCAACCGACTGACTTCTGACTTAATGGAAGCTGACGCTGATAAAAGGTTTTGCGAAAAAAAGGTGGACGAATGGCTTAATTGGCGGATGGCACGTAATGGGACAACATTTGGTCAAACATTAAATTTGAATTTTTGATGAAAGAAAAGTCATTTCACTCTCAGCAGAAAACGAATGATTTATCAATTGGATAAATGCCAAAGATTCAAAGCCCAAAAAGTCCGAAATTTTGAACAATGAAGCAAAATCTTCACTTTTCGCGGCTGGAAATCTGGGATTGCCGGGGGGGGGGACGCGAGGGGCGTGGCCCAAAATGAAAAGGGAGTCATTTTGCAGAAATCCCCTCGGGGGACGAGGTGGGGAAAGGAAGCTTGGACATTTGGAGCCCGGACATTGGGAAATGGACCGAAAATTGTGGATAAATGCGGAAGAGCGAATTGCATCAAATGAATTAGCAGAATTTAAAGTCATTATTCGGAAATTTCCGTTTTTGGGGCAAGTTCTTCATTTTTGAGTGTCAATAATTCAAAATTCGGTCATTTTTTTTTGCCAAATTTAGGGGTTCAAAGGTTTGAATTTGCTGCATAATCTTTTAACCTCCCAAATCGGCGTCAAATGAAACGGAAATGTCGTCACTGAAAGCAAAAACAATGCTAAAAAGGACATTAAGCAGCAAAAAATATGTGGGCAATATCCAATTGACTATCGCCCTCGAGGCGATGTGACCTCAGAAATTCAAATTACTTTGTTTCTCTTCAGGCAAATGGTGCAAACCCCCGAGGGCAAAATGGAAATGGCCTAATGGCGTGGGACGAAAACACAAGCAAAGAAAGCTTGACGAGATGTTTTCGACTTAATAAAGCCTCGGCGTAAAAAATGTGAAAGAAGTTGGGGGTTTGCAAGATTTAATTTTCACTCACCAATTTGTAAGTCACCAGAAATGTGAACTTTATTGGTCCGGGTAATTAGTTTAAATGACTGATGAGAGGGTTCGGCGGGAGCCCCCCCCCGGCTCTTCAAATAATTAAGTAATCCCGGACGGATCCCTCGCGGCCCCTGAGAAGCTTCCGAAATCCCCCCCCCCCAACCGATTTTCTATGAATTTGAATGTTTTCAGCTTTAATTCCAAAATCGGTGCTTTTGTTTTTCATTCCAAAGGTGACAAATTGCTTTAACAACGCCACATTTGAAAAAAATCCTTTCCATTTTTTAGTTAGCGCCTACGCAATTTCCAATTTTGCCAACTTCCGGCGGCTCAGCTCCCAGCTGCGCTCCCCCCCCCCCCGGCATTGTCTTTTCCTAATATTGTGCCAAATGGGGCGCTAAAAATGGCCAAAAATGGGAAATATGGCAAAATGTCTATTAATTAGCGAAAGACTGGCCTCAAAAACTGTGTGATTTTTAAATGGAACAATTCAAATAATGCACTTTTAGATATCTTTAAATTCTAAATGAAAATTCAATTTAAATATTAAAATTAAATAAAATATTTTTGATATTTGCAGCAAATTTGATTTTATGAATTTTTGAAGGCGTTGGAATTTGCGAAAAACGGACATTAAATTGAAATGAAATTTTGAATTGGCAGAGAGTAAAATTTGGCGCAGTTTCAAAAATTTTGAATTTTTGGACGGCCATAAAATTTGTGGAAGCGACCCAGCAACTTGCATATTCTTCCATTTTCGGTGTTGATTACACATATACACACACTTATGGATTCCAGCCAAAAAGTCGCGGGGTTTCCCCGTCCCCGAATGTGCGGGGTGGGGCCGGCGGGGACGGAAATGAAATTCGATATTTTCGGAGGGACAAAAACGCCCAAAACTTTTTGCATTCACCGCCAAAACTGGCCGTTGTCGGAACGGAAGTGAAAATGGCGCAAAAATAGCAAAAACTTTAGCCAAAAAGCGGAAAACGAAAAGCTGCAACAAAATAAAGAAACATTTTGCCAAAAGCCCTCCCAAAGGCCTCCGAAAACCTTTGGCATTTTTTCTTTCTTTTGGTGGCAGTGATTCTCAAAAATCGACCGCCATTTTCGCCTCGGAGTTTTGCGTAAAATCGAATCGAATTTTACAATTTTTAAGACCAATAGTTAATGACTTTGGAATGCGAATTTGGTTTTTAAGCCTAAATTAAATTCTCACCGGAGGCATATTCTTTTAATTGAATTCTGTCGAATTGTGTTAAATTTGCGATAAACATACTTTCAGCCCTCTTTT
>MEIZ01000002.1:634799-649031 GCA_001723225.1 Globodera ellingtonae | reverse complement strand
GCATATGGCCTGTGCTAAGCATTTTCCTCGAGCCTTTTACTATTATATCGTATATATGCCCTGGTAGGCATTATTCTTAACCTTCCGCCCCTCCGTCGGCTGGCAGTAAGTGGAAATTCAGCCGGCTGGCACTTTGCCTCGGGCATATTTTCTAACTATTTGGCCTTAGGGTATATGCCAACGTTGTGCCGTTTCCTGGGCAAATTGACTTCCTAAACTCTCTTTGCCGCCCTTTCGTTGCTTTGTTCGTGCCGCTTAGAGGTGCCAAGAACGGCTGGCACAACAATCCACGCAAAACACAAAATGTTTCAACATTTGTCATAAGCAATAGTACGAAATGGCCAGAAAATAGTCAATACTTTTTTTAAATTTTTGATGACAAAAAAATTTATTTTAAAATTGCCATACAACCCATCCAATTTGATGGCCTGTGGGCACATTGCTCGGCCTAATTAATTTAGGAGCCGAATGGCCTGAGGCCATTCGGCAAAACATGCCCAGAGGGGCTTAGTGCAATTTCCCCTTTATTTTTGGCAAAATGAAATTTGGAAAATTAGACAATTGTCTTCATTTTAGGAACCAAAATTTTCCATTTTGGTCTTATTTTAGTTACCTATATTCGGAGGCAAACATTGTGGCACAAAAGGTTACTTTTTAAATCAAATTAAATTATGCGTTTATATAGAAAATTGAGTTCTGTTTTATACAATTAATTACCCATTTTTGGATTTACTGAAAATTTTTAAAATGCTTTTTTTTTGCGATAATTTGCAGCGAATTTAATTAGGCCATTCACTAATTACGAAAATGCAGCGAAAATAAAATCCGCCCGCCCTAAATGTTAAACATTTCATCTCCAAGTTTTGGGGACGTCGCAAATATTTTCCAAAGCTAACGGATTTAAAAAAGTTAAACCCTTTTAATTTTTGATGGAATTTGTCTCGGTTTGTTTCGATGAGTCATTTCACATTCCCATAATAATAAATGTCAACGAATTCGGACAAAATTCATTTGCCCGCCCACGCCAACAAAAAGCATTCCGTACCAAATTGCGTCGAGAGTCTCGGCATCAATTAGGACTCATTATTTATTTATTTATTAGACTTTAACAATTTCAAAGAGTTTCCACAAAATTTGAAAAAATTAACCCAGTTCCAATCCAATTTAGGGCACCTTATTTTGGATTCAATGCCTGGAATTGAGAGCTTTGGCCAAAAACGGAATGTTTAGCTATTTATCATTTGAGAAATCAGAAATGCCGGAGGGGTTGGGCTATTTATTCATGCGGAAATCCACCGCCGAATTCACTGAAGCGTTCATTTTCTCACATTTTGAATTTTTTTGTTACGTGCACAAAAATTGGCCGAAGAATCAATGGCCAATTATTTGTGCCAGATTCAAAATTTGTCAGTCTTTGGCACTGAGAGATAAAGGCCAAGCCCTGAGGGCTTTTAGGCATTATTTTGCGTGCCGATGGGCAGCAAATTCCCGCCGGGCTGCCATCATTTTCCATGTCCGCGGGCAATAAATCTTAGGCCCAAATTTTTTGTTTTGTTCCAAACGGAAACATTGTAACTTATGGCAAACCAAAAATCGGCTTGGATTCAGCGGCCTTTTTTCGGATAATCCAAAAAGGGCCCGCGGGCATTTGCCAGTCGGCGCCCGCCCGGCCGTAAGCGGCGCTGAAATTGCCCAACAGACGAACATTCCTCCCCCTCCCTCTCAACCCAAAGTGCCACAACGGCTTTTTGCCGGAATATAAAATTTCAAAATTCCCTTACTGCCGCACCCATGACCGCCGACATATTTTTGTAGCTGATCGTAAAACAAGCACTTCCTTCATTTTTTATTGGCATTTTTTACAATTCTGGCACTTTCTGTTGATTGGACCGATGCCCTCAGGCCGCAGTCGCCCCCCGTTTCTTCTTTTTGCCTCGGGCACTGGCATTTCGTCCCGGGAATAATTAATTTGTTCGCGCTTCTTCCCATCCATCCATCCAATTCTCTCATCCGCAGAATCCCACACAACTTTGTCCCGGCCCGACCTCCGGGAAATTGGCGCCAGCCAGAGGATTGGGCCAATTCTGTGGCTAGCAATGCAAATTGGCCCCTCGGGCACAGCCCTTGACACTTCGGCACAGGACGAATGCCAATGATGTGTGTTTGTGCCAACTCAGCAAAAAATGTACTGGTGGTCCACAGAGTTCAAAGTGTTTAGTAAAACCCTTCAAAGTGTTATGTACAAAGGTAAATATTATTTGAGCAAGCCGGATTATGAGTTAAACTCATTATTTGAACCCGTCCGTGCCGAATCCACTGACTCACAGATCACTGATCAAAATTTACATATTCCTATTTAAGCTTTTGCCAGACTTTAACTTTACCAGCTTTTTGTGTCAAAAACCGGCGTGGACTAGCTTTCGTGCCATTTTGCACCCGGGTCCCGTGGCTCTCCCGCGATGTTGCCAAGGGCGACGGGACTTCTTCTGTTCACCAGGGTCCTAACTCTTAACGTGACAACCCAGCCACCACAACAGAGCGAGCATAAGCATTTGTGGCCCCCAACCGACGTGCCGTTTGAGTGCCCAATCTCGGCACTGATGCCCTCGGGGCTTAAGGGGTTCCCTAATCTTCCGTACTTCTCCCACATACACCCCGCTTAAAACTAATCTCGGCATTCAGCCACTGAGCAATTTTTCTCTCCACCCCTCGAGCGCCGGTGATGCCCACGGAGAGATTATTTCTGAGTTGGCTGGTTCAGTGTCCGAGAGCTCAAATTCAAAGGCTCTTTCCGGATGACGACACTTTTTGAAAGCATCAAAATCTTTCAAACATCCCCCCCCCCATTCGATTCAAAGTGCCGAGATTAACATATCTTTCTTCTGGCAATACTCTCGGATTAAAGCTTAGATTTTCCATCCCTTTGCATTATTGTGGCATTGCGGGAGATTGGGGCGGGGGCGTGCGGGGGGGGGGAACGGAAAACGAAGTCTTAATTAAACGATGCCGGAGGGGATGCCATCCGCAAACACGCGCACATTGCCTTTGCCGAGAGGCGCTGCCCAAATGCCGCGGCACTTTCAATTTCTTCTAATTACACACACTGTTGGCATTGGCACATTGCAATGAACGATAAAGCGACAGATTCTGCGAATGTCACTGGCAGCCGCATAAATGTGCCAAAATAGAAAATGCAAAAAATGTTGGCACATTCCAACAGAGCGAATCGTCTTTATGCGCGATTGTTTTGCGTGAATTGGCCTAAAATTTGGCAAAAATTAGTCAATTTTTGAAACTTTTGTGGTTTGCGTCATTCAAAGACTTAAATTGAGCAAACTTTTGTTTTGTTATCCAATTTTGAGGCTTCATCGGTTTGTAAATGTCGATTTGTCAACTCTGACAACATTTTGGGCTTCCCGACCTTTGTGTTTGCCGAAAGTTGTTGATATTTGAGTGCATGGGCACGTCAAGGTGCCCTTTGAACGACCGCCATCCCCCTTCGCCCCCGGGGCTTTCATTGCCCAAATAACGCCTCGAGCAATAAGCATTTATTACACGCGCCCCAGGCAAAATGTGTTCACGTGACAATGAGTTTTGAGACGAAACTGTCCGTCCGTCCGTCCTCCGCTCACTTCAGTTCAGTCGACGGATGTTTGCGCAAACAGACGGCCCGCAGGGGAGGGGGGAGGGGATGTGTTGATGATCCCCCCCCCCAACCCTCAAAATGTGTTCAGTTTGTTTATTACAGAATTCCCCCCCCCCCAACTTTCACTCGGATTTCATCCTCCAGTAACCGTCGTAACTCGACAAACAAACTTCTTTTTGGGCTGAGTGATTCATCCGCGTAAACTTCATTTATTTGCCTCTCATGAAACTTTCCCGCGCTGAAGTTTGGGCGAGAATATCCATTTTAAGTAATTAGCAGTTTATTAGTCTTAGCAACTGAAGCTTCATGCCATCAAACGCATTCCAAAGTCGGCTTTAACACGAAACTCATAGAACCTCAAAATTAAATTCAAAAATATCCAACAAATTTGCGTTCCTTCCTCAATTTCTCTGCATTTGTCCTGTTAAGCCCAAAAATTCTGATGGCTCATTTATTCCTCGTAACTTGCCTAGCGGCAATATTGACGCCCCAGGGCATTTTGGGTCGCCATAAGCACTTCCACCACCGGGTGCCGATCATCGATCTGGACGGTGCCGAACAATTGGTGAGTGCCATCGAAATTCGAAGACGCATTAATTATGGCACAATTCCCTCACAGGTCGGCACAGTACGCGAAGACGACCGTACCGTAAATGTGTCGCCGCAGCTGCGAATTCTGCACGGAACTGGTCAGTTTCATCACGCTTATTGTATCAATCGAAACAAATAAATCCTAAAGTATTAATTAGCGTTGGACAAAATCGGCTAATATCCGAATATCCGTCCGGATAACCCGGTGTTGTCCAACCCTAATATCCATCATTAGGCCCCATCTGCCACTATGAACTCAGCTGGGCAAACGACGACGCCTCTGGCGGTGTTTCGATTCCATTCGAAGTGCGCGTTTTGGACACCGCCGAAGGCACAGCGCAAATTCGGCACAAAAACGGGGCGGAAGCGTTGGATTGTGCCGTAAAATCGGAGTTTCACATCCGTCTCAGCGCGATGAAGTGTGGCGACGACGCGGAAAAGAGCGAAGCGTACAAATTTTGAATTTAAAAAGTTTAGACGACGTATACTGTATGCCATCTTTAGGGTGGAGCTGAAGATTACGGTACAGGACGTAAACAACCATGCACCAGAATTTGACGGTACAATTCGTTTATGCCCTCTTTTTTGAAGCCGAATATCTCTGCCTCACTTCGTTTAGCCCCCTGGTACTCATTCGACGTGGATGAAGGCCAAGCCCATGCCGAAATTGCGCGTCTGTACGCCCGCGACAAAGACTGTGGCCATCCGTATGGCGAGGTGTGCCGCTACGAGCTGACCAACACGCTCGCGGACAGTCCCTTCCGTATCGACTCGCGCGGCGTGCTGAGCGTACAGCGACCGTTGAACCGCTCCACGACCGAATCGCACATTCTGACGGTGGTGGCGGAAGACTGCGGAATGGTGCGTTTTTCTAAAAAATGTTCGGCAACCTTTTCATTATTACTTAAAATTGGAAAATTGTCGAACAACACGCAAATATGGTTACCGAAACCCAAAAGCCGAAACCCCCCTTCAAACTTTCCACTTTAGCTCCGCTCGAAGTCCGCGCTGGTCACTGTGCACGTCCGCCCGCGTTGCGTGGACGCGCTGCGTTTGCCCGTCGCTGCGCAGAGAGCGCGTCATGTTACCCAAGGCGAACCCCGGGGGCTCGTTGTGTTTCCGGAAGCGGAGGTGATAATTAGAAAAATGCCATTTTATTAATTGGCAAAAAGGGGTTTATTTTTTAGTGTAAAAGTGCAATTTAATGAGTTACCATCAAAATATCATTAAAGGTGATCGCATGCGGCGCCTCGGGCGTGGAGTGTCGCGCGGAAGCGGATGTGGAGCTGGAGCAGAGCGGCAAGGAGCACTTGGTGTTGGCGGAAGCGCTCGCGGAGTGCGGGTTGCGCAGCGCGGACGCGGTTCAACTGTTGCCGGAGGGCAACGGGAAGCCACAGGCGATGAAGCAGCAACAGAACGAGAAGAAGAAGAAGCCGATGAATAAGGATGAAGAAGAAGCTGCCGATGATGAGGGAGAGGAAGAGGAGGACGAAGACGAGAAGTGGGCCTTCGACGGAAAGACCAACGTAAGCTTTTTTTCGTTACAAATTTACAAAAATGCCATGCAAAACATTTAAGCTGGTCGTGTCGAAAGAGCGCATGGACAAAGTGGTGCCGGAACGCTTCACGCTGTTGTTCTCCATGAACGCAGAGGCGGGCACGGAGGAGCAGCAGCGCCAGAAGCAYAACATCATCTGCGAGACGGACGCCAAGGGTAAGCACGCAACGAAACAAGCATTGACACAAAAAGTGAAATGTCTGAAGTTTAATATTTCCAATTTTAGGCCTTAACCGGCACCACTTCGCGGTGTACCTGCGTCGCTGCAAGTTGGAGCTGTTGCTGCGGCGTGAGACCGAGCACGCGAACGCGGAGTTCCGTGCCGCGGAGTGGCGCTGGAGCGACGCTCGCATTTGCGACGGGGAATGGCACCGCTACGGACTGATCTTCAATGACCTGGACAATGTGCAGGTGGGCAAACAAACCCAACCCGTTTTGGGTTATTGGAAGTTTCCCATTACTGGAGTGTCTCATTGTTTCAGTTTCAAAGATCCTCAAATGTTAAAAAGGTTCAACATAAAATCAAATTACTCACAGGAACCCTATCTTATTAGATGCTCATCTACAAGTATTTTTGTCCCCAACTTCAGTTGCTCATTGACGGCGAGCCGTTCAACGCGACGGATCGCAACCCGGAGGTGCTGGACGATTGGCCCCTGCACGAAGTGAAGGCCAGAGAGACAAAGCTGACCATCGGCGCCTGTAAATAATAAAATATATATAAAAGTATTAAAGCTAATTAAGGTTGGCATGGCCGCCAGCGCGACTTCGTCCAATTCTTCACCGGACATTTGTCCTCCGTTTGGCTATGGCCCGGCCGTGCGCAAGCGCCGGAGGCGATCGGTTGCGCGCATGGACAGCACTATCGGCTGACTATCGACCAGCAGCTGCTGAAACTGCAGCATGGACAGGTGGGAGATTAACGACTTGAAGAGCTGCTTGAATTTCCGTTATATTTGAATTAATTTAAATGATAAAAATATTGCTGAATTTCACTTATTTAAGTCAGTGAAAGACATTTGCATTCCCTCCATTTGGTGTTTGTTGGTCAATAGATCCTTTTGAGTTCCGCCAAATTCAGTCCGTCCGCTTCACCGCCACCGACCGCACGCAGTTGCATCTGCACGCCGCGTCTCCGGTTGAACTGGCACTTTTGATCCGTGCCATTCGTCTTGCGGTTGATCCGTTGGTGTCCGGGACGGCTGACCAACARCGAGTCGCGCCGTCCGTGCGAGAGGGCACGCGCCGCGTCACGCTCAGCGCACAATTGGTGTGCGCGAACACCAGCCGGCCACTGGCGCCGATTCAGGCAATGGTGAGTGCCATTTAAATTTACGCCACACTTCAAATACTGTAGCATACGCATTTGAATACGATAAGAGGTTACGGTCTGACATTGAACATCATAAACGGAATTTGTTAACATTTGTCCTTGTCAGATTGATGTTTCGCGCGTGCATGATCGCACTCGTTTGAGCATCACCGGACGACACATCGTCAACGCGGACTCCGCCACGCTGAAAAGCGGTGCCGCCCTGCTGCCCGACGTGCAAATTGCGATAACCCAAGGTTGGCATCATAGTTTAATTGATTGGCATCCTCAGCTGCTCAACTCCAAATTAACAACAAAAAAATTGTGTGCCCTCAGGCGGTGCGGACGTGACCGGCGGCTTTAAACTGGACTGGTGCCGTGTGCACATGCGGCCGGCGCGCGACATGGACTTGGAGCTGTTCAGCTCGCCTACTGCACTGCTTCAGCAGCTGAACGTGCAGTTCGTTCATGACGCYCAAGGCTTCGCGCTAACGGGTGAAGAGAGCGCGCAGGCGTACATGCAACTGCTGACGCACATTCACTACTTCAACCTGCGCCCCGCRTCATTCCCGCACCGCTCCTACACTCTCCAGGCAAAAAACAATAAATAATTGCATAAAAGTAAAAGTAAATTTTAAAATTATTAAATTTCGCTTCTTTGTTCCAAAAGTTTATTAATTTATTGGCWGAATAAAGCAAGTCTGAGGACCAGCCATTTAAAATGGTCTCGACTTTTTAGTGTGCCATGCTTGGCGGCAAAGTGTTGAGCAACGAACTGTTTACAACCATGCAAATTGAGGCCGGCGTTGGTGTGAACGAGGCGGTGCAAAAGCTGGTGCAGATTTCGGACAAGTTGGACCAGGACATTCCTTTTGGCTCGGTGGTCAGCAGTCCGCCGTCGTCTCCATCGTCCTCGTCAGAACGGAACAATGACGACGACGACAACGACAACATCGTCGACGATGCCAAGCAGTCACAGGAACATCTGCTAAAGGACGACCCTTTGCTGTCGGCCAACTTTGATCAGCTGAGCGCCTCCAATCGGCTGCAGAACATACTGGAGATGGACTTGCCGAGGCCGAAGGCACTGCACGCTAACGGCTACGAGATGGGACAGGGTGCCATTGCAGGTGCGCAACTTGATTATGAAAGCCGTTTCTATTTGAAATTCAAACTCACAAATTCAACTTATCTTTTTGCTTTGTTTCTATTCATCAAATTCTACAAACGCATTCCTTTTGAGGCGGTGCTGTCGCTGTTGTTGTGGTCATTTGCGTGGGTTTTCTGCTTGTACTGCTTGTTGTCGGCGTACTCAAAATGCGTGACCAGCCCCTGCCCATGGTGGGAAGACGCAGAGGCTCACGACGCGATTCAATGGTATGCGAATTTTAAACTAAGTATTTGGAATTAAAATCATTTAGCTGGAGTGGGATGATAACGGACTGATGAACATTACGGTGAATCCGTTGGAGGAGGTGGAGGGCAAGGAGCGCGAAGAGTACTCGGATGACGAGGAAGAGGAGGAGGACGGAGAGGACAGCGCTTCGGACGACGGAGGGGACAAGTGGGCAAAATAGGCGAAAAACAAATTTTATTACTCTCGAGCTTTCGATAAACAAATATTTTACTTAAAATAATATTTTAGAGATGCCGAAGTGAGCGAAGACGAGGAGGACAACGACGCGACAAAACGCGTCCTTCCGCTCGTCGAAAACGGGCGCCAAGGAGGTGAAATAAAATTAAGAAAACGAAAAGAGGCGGAAACATTTGATAATTTGTTTTTTATTTCAGCAGGCTTAGAATGGGACGACAGTACGTTGGACGGTACGACGGCCGCAAAGCATCGTAACGCCCGAGGGGGGTACCATGTGTGATGCTGCAGGCACAAAATGTTTGCACTTAACCACCACAATCGCTGTACCATACCTACCACCATAGCAAGATGATGCCAAACCGTCAAAGTTTTCGGGACCGGGATCGTGTCATTGCCTCATTTTATTATAGAAACACCGAGAAATGCGAAAATTTTGATATTTCCAAAATATAGAATGTGTATGTGTACCATACTTAGTGGTCCCGGGATCTGATACTGTGAACGTCTTACTGTACACCCCCAGCAGCAGTCTCAGTGATGTTATCGGTCAACTCAAACAAAGTCCGGCAAATGCCAAGTTTTCCATGCCTAATAACATCACTCGGAAATAAACACTTTTACATGTAAAATTGGAACCCGGCCCTGCTGCGTGTACAGTTCCAACGGGGGGTCTCTACCGTATCCAACACCTACCGTATGTAAAATGCAATATTTTCTCACCACGACTCAACACGAGCACAGCAGCCGACACGCATAACCGACAAAACGATCTCTTCATTTATCCTTACCGTAATTACTCCCCCCCCCCCTTCACCACACAAAAGGCACTGCAAATGGTTTGCCATTCATTTCAAACACACAAATAATGAACAGCATCCAACAACAATTCTTGTCATTTTCCATTTTTCCTTCCCGTTGAGGAAACATTTCCGCTCTCACCCCAAATTTGCTGCTTTTGTGTAACATTCATTCATTTTCCCGAAATTTTCATAGTCATTTTTCTGAATTCCTAATGCCTACGACCCCCCCCCCCCGACAGATTTTCTACCGACTGATTCTTCTGTTGCTTCTGTAGTTGTCCCTACAAATCAATGAAAATACGCTCCCTCCGATCACTAATCACCGTGTCCATTAAATATAAACTGACTGATAAACTGTTCTTTCCCAATAATTGGTCACCAAAGTACAGAAAACAAAGAATTTAAATAACAATGAATGGTACGTCGAAACCATAAAAAATTTAAACACAGTGATAATCCGTTAATAAACACAAGAAAAAACAATTCATTTATTTTGCGGCAGCGGCGGCGGCGTTCATAGCCGCTCTTGCCCCACCCCTCTCCACCGGTTTGCGCTCCTTTTGCGCGTGGTTTATCTGAATTAAAAAAGCACGCTCAAAAACCCCTTAAGGGTAGTGGAGACGGTGGTTGAATTCACTTTTTGGAAATAATGCGAAAACAAAATACAAAAGCCAAGTATAACAAAAGCCCACCTTGTCCCCCAATGAAAGTGCCATCCCCTGGGACTTCGCCCTGATCCGAATGTGTCCAATGATGGCACTCATCGGGTCAAGCGGGTCCGCCTTCTCAATGGAAACATTGGCCAATGCGTCCTCACCAAAAATGGAGTGGGCACAAAAGTTGGCCGCCAAAAAACCGCAGTCGCCCTCTTAAAAAATTAGAAAAGGAATCGTAAAACGAAATGCACCTAATGCGGCATCCGTGGTCAACAGCTTCATGTTTGTTTGAGCCGACAAATGGTCCAGATACTGGCGAAGGTCCGTGATCGGCGTCACAACGCCAACCTAAAAATTGAAAATAGCAGCAGCAGCCATCGGCTTTCTCCCCACAAAAACCTTGTTTTCCCACTCAAATTCGGCCCACATTTTGCGAAACTCCGTGTCCGTGCAAGTTCCCGGCACAATGTAATCCTGAAAATGGGATTTGAATTGATTAAATAAAATTCAAAACATTCAATTTTTCTTGGTCCACCATTATGTCAATGTGGATGTCCTCCAGGTACACACAGTTCCGGTCCGATGTTGATCCCCGCACATCGTAAGCAATGGTCGAAAAAATCACTCCATTTTCGGTGGACGACACTTTGACGGTGGCCTAAAATGCGCAAAAGAAATAATAAAATAAGAGGAAAAAGCTGACTTTGATGTTGGTGAAGTCATTGGGCGCCAATGTAATTGGAGATGGTTTGTCCACCCTAATTTACATTTTAGTTTAACAATAAAAGTAGAATACACTTCAAATCCTAACACTGAAAAATCCAAAGGTTTTAATGCAGAGACATAATCAAGGATTTCGGCTGGGGTACCGAAGACAAAGTCAATTTCTATGGATAAGCAGTTAATCTCACAGTTTCAGGTCGCCCACAGTCGACAGCTCCAGCGTTAGATTCTGCAGTGTGTCGCTTGTTTGGTTGACCACGAGCACATCCAAAACAATGTCGTACTGGTTGACGTTGACGTACGCTTCCGCGTAGACGGGGTCTGAGAAGCCGGCCAGCTGGATCACTTTGCCAAGTTTGGAACTAGCAAAGTTGTATTTGGTAGTTTTGGGTGCCGTGCCAAGCGCTTGAGACAACGAAAGGTCGAAAAGATTGGTATCTGTGACATTCTCCGAAACTCGGGTGGACAGTTGCGTGAACATGATAGTCTTGTCAGGCTAAATTTAAATTTAGCTTTCTTTTATCTTAAATAAAAAAGTATTGTCCATTACAATTTGTACAGATCATGCCAGACTTGCCTGGACAATCTTTTTCTTCGGCGCCTTGGTCTCGCGCTCGTGCCGGTCCACATCACCTTTGGCCATTAACATGAGCTCAAGTGACGAACGACACTCATTCAGGAACACATGCACCGCATCAGGCCATTGGTCCACGATCAAACGCACTGTGGTGGAGAGACGGTCCAGATCGTCCTCAGTTATCGCCTGTTTGCACATGCCCGACTTGCCGAGGTGAATAATGGATGCGATAAGCAGCAGCGCTTCGCCCGCCAATTTGTTAACGGTTGACGCTACACCTAGCAAAAAAGCGATGCAATCAAGAGGGCTCAACCCTATTAATGAATCAAAATCTCTCGTTAAAAATAAATTTATTAAAAAAAAGAAAAACAAAATTTATGTGAGCGCTCAGTCAAGGAAACATGTCAGTCAGCAACAGTCAGACCCGAAAGATGTAAAACATCGCATCATTGCACCCAACGGGGACACAAACGCCATTTGGCGAACAGAAAAACCACTGAGCCACCGACTCATTCACAAATTGGTTAATGTATTGGACTAATTTACTTAATAGTGAGGAAGTCCCGGTTTCCAACCTTTGTTCAGTTCCGCATAACGTAGCACCAACTTCGCCAAAGTGTTGGCCAACGCTGACGCAATAAAGAAGTTGCCATCGAGTAGAAAACTGCGCAAAATTGGCTTATCGTCAGCCGCATTAACGGCGTTTGAAGCGGCAGAAAAGATAGCCGATTGTTTGGCGTAAGTGCCATCCGCGGTAATCAATTTCTGCTGGCTGGGCTTTAATACAATTATTCAGTAATTTGGTCAACAAAACCGGCTTCCAAAATCATAAATTCGTCGAAAGTCCAAGACCTTGCCATCGACTCCACTCTTTTTCGGTGCCGATGCCTCGTCCTTTGCTACTCCACCATCTCGGTCCCGACTTTCCGACTCGACAATAGGCAATTCACCCACCGACAACTTGACCAAAACGAACAAACGACCAATTGCCTCAGAACTCTCGCAATATTCGCCAAGAATCCACAGAGCGGATCGAAAAATGGACGCGTTTCGGATGGTCGGAAAAACTTCCTTAAAGAAATTGGCCAAAATTAAAAAGGCGCAACATTTTTCATTGCTCGGATAATAAAATAAGATAAAAAAAATTTAAAAAAGGCAAAAGGCAAAAATCGTGGATTTTTTATTTATAAAAATGCTGGTTGACCAGCAATTGGTTGGTGATGTGATGGCGCAGGTGCGGCAGTCGTTGAATCGCCTCTCGCACAAACACTAGCACATCCAACGCCGCACTTTCGTTCTGATCTGACAAAAACTCCATTAGCACTGGGAAGATTTGAATGGCCACGTCCGGGAATTTGATTGTCGCACTGTGCAGGGTGCGGACCAGCAACTGTCTTAAGAATTAGCACCAAATTGAAAATTGCAGCTGRCCGTCCATTACCTGTACCGGCCGGTGTCCTCTTGCGTGTCGTTGTTTGTTTTGTCGATCTCCTTTCGCAAAAACATCACCATCTCATGAACCTAAATTAAGCTAAAATTTTAATAAAAAATAAAAAACAAACAATAAACACTTAAAAAGAAACTTTTTGTTTTCCGGCAACAAAAAAAAGCGAGAAATTCACAATACAAATTGTTTCACATACGTTGCGCGATGAGACCAGTTCAAGCGCCAACTGCAGGATCTTTCGGCGCACTTCGTAGTCCGTTGTGGACAGAACACGCAGAATGTCCATTACCAAATCCTGCAGCACTTTGTCGTTGGGTAAAACCTCGCGTAAGCAGACCAGACGATCGAGTACAATCAACTAGAAACAAGCCCAAATAAATCGTARCAATAAGTGATCGTTGATCATAAAAGGTCAATTAAAATACATCAGACCTTAACATTATTGTCCGACTCTTTGACGATCAGCTCAATGTAAGCGGTTGCGGCCGCCTTCACCGCCGTCGGCGCGGTGCTAAGCGTCACAAGTGTGCCAGCCGCCTCGTAGCGAACGGCGCCCGACTGCGACTGCAGCAAATTGTACACACAACGAATGAAGCGATTGCGTTCCGCCGGGTTGTTGTGACAGACCTAAAAATAAACTCCGAATTGTTATTTCAAGTTGTAAAATCAAAGTCAATACAACAAATTTTAAAAAAATATGGTTTTGTTTAAAAAAAATAGAAATTGACTTTGTAGATCAGCTCCACAATGATAAGCTGAAGGATGTCGCCGAACTGCGCAACCTGCTCAATACAACCGGACAAATAATCCAAGGCCCGCTGCCGATCGACGTGCAGAAGCATAATGAACGCGTTGCGCTTGCATGAGGCGTCCTGCTCGGTCTCCAGCAGTTGTTGGATCAATTCGGGCGCATCGGGGATCAAAAACTCGAAATTTTCTAAAATTTGCATCGAGATTCAAAGAAAAATAATGCATTTCTTCGAGTTACTGTAAATTGTGTAGATTGCCAAAATGGAATTGCGGCGTACGTAGGAATGGCGATGCTCCAAGCACTTCCGAATTGACGGCATCAACGGCTCGAGTAACTCGGGCTCTTTTAGTTTACAAAGGAATCTGAGGGAAAATGACGCGATTAAATACAAGAAATTGGCCAACTCATTAGCGATTTATGGCAACCTCAAGTAGGCCAAATCTTTTTTATATTTTTTAGCCTTTAGCTGTCCTTTAAAAATACCGCAAGGTCGAGCCGCGGATGTATTCGTTCGGATGCTGCAAATCTTTGGATACAATTTCCCACAAAGCAAACCTTCGGGACGACCTCCCAGAAT
>MEIZ01000002.1:624207-634669 GCA_001723225.1 Globodera ellingtonae | reverse complement strand
CGGTACGCGTCGCAGACCAAAATCATTTCGATCAACAGCAACTTCTTCAGATAATGATCGGATGTTGGCAGACAAAAACGGATCACGTACATCATTAGCTGGCTAGTGACCTTCTCGCCCGCCTGGATCATCAAAATCAGCTTTTTCAGTGCATCCGTCTTGGATTTTGTGTCCCCTGAATTTGGCTATCTCTCATTAAAATATGATAATGAAATAAATAGGTTATTCATAATGGTTAACCGTGCTCAAATTTGTCCTTTAATTGTCCTTCAGACGGAAATTCGACGTCGTTAGCGACATGAATCAGCGCGTAACAGGGTTGTTCACCAGAAGAACTCATTTAATAAAAATTAAAAAGCGCAATAAATTATCTGCAGATGAACTTTAACTTTACTCTGATAAATGTCAATACCATTTACAATGCGATTTATAATTAATTAGCTAGTGTTTAGTTTGTGCTGATGTTGACATGGTTGGTGGTTTACCGCAAGTTACAGCCGTTTCAGTATAGCTGCCCAAAAAACAAAAAAAAGAAAAGATTTGTTGGCTCTTGAAATCAAAGGATTTCCTTGAGAAATTTTAAATTTTACCTCATTATTAGGGGTGCGTTTTTGCGCAGGCGGAGGCAAAAAGCGGCGGGGGCGGACCCAAAACTTTCAAGCCTTTACCCCCTGCTTTACTAACTTTACAACGCTGTCGCATCTTAATTCCCAGTTGATCTTATCTATTTAGATTATTAAGAATCTTCATGGAAATACCGGCTTCTTCAGAAAAGTTTTTGGTTGGTTATTCATATCGAAACCATTTCTGAACCTAATTACTGCTTATAGATTGATTGTTCGATGGTGGAAATCGGTCTTTACAAATATTCACCGARGAAACAAATTGAACTCACACACGAATTCATCACTTTGCCATTGGATAATGGCAAAGAGACGTTGCTGCTTTCCCTTTCATTTAAACATATCACAAAAGTGGAGGTTTGTCCATTTATTTTAAAAATTTGCAGTTTATGGATTCGGGGACAAGCCGAAAAAGAATTTTTGATTGAAACATTTCAGATTCAAGTGTTAGATTGGGCTTACGAAAGCAATATCGCTTTTATAGTAGAGATTAATTTAGTTTTTGGATAACTCTGAAGGAGATGGTGCTGGTTTGGTCCTTTTCGTTAATGATTTCATGGCGAGAAAGATTCAAAATTACATCGACCGTGGTGGAACCGGCTTTACTGAGTTTACTTTGGACAGTTATACATCGCAATCGCATAAGTCTAAAAGGTTTGTTATGCGTGCCGCATGTTACTGCGAATGACAAAATATCAAATCCGAGGCAACCCTGCAGAATTGCCGTCCCGACGGAAAAAATTTAAATGTTTATAGCATTCGTCTTCTACGCAAACCTTTACTTAGTTTAAACATGTTTTAGATTTTTTTTCCATCGTAACTGCAATTCTTTATGATTGCCAAATCGGATTTACTTTACGCCTGTTAGGCAGGCATTTATTATAATGTGCTTAAATCTTTTTCATTTTAGAATTATTGTGATGGATATCCAAAACAAAGAGCCGGAATTTTTTCAACGAGCTCATGGCATTCTTCGCGCAGCGGCCGCATACCATCGTAGTTATGTGATTCAGCAGATGAACAAAACCAATAAACTCATCGATTTGCCCGTTACTTACATCGGTTAGTTCCTTTTTTAGTTTTTCATTAATGTGAATAAATGTTTCTTTATGCTAATGGTTAAAGAATATACCAGAATATTAAGTTTGCTTAAAAGAACTATAGTAGTAATTGTCCAAATTTAAATTTCAACAAACATACCAAGTTTTAGATGTGGTCTCATCGTGTCAGTGGCAAACGCTGATGAAATTGATGGGTATGGTTTGCTCCTTATTGTCTTTCCATCTCAAATTCGCATTATTTACATATTTAAATCGTTTAATTTTTTAACAATTTCCACTTATTTAACCTCCTTTATTCAAGCTAATGTTGCCAATGCAAAATTTATGCATCGAACAATCAAAGTTCCAATGGAATTCACTGTCATCGACCAAAACAAAAATGGCATCAGCCCCTCTCGGATGCCGATTTTTCCGACGCTTCTCGACTCTTCCCAGACGCAGCATTTGTTGGCAACAGAATGCCAACAACAACAACAACGGATTGTTGTGGGACAAATTTATCAGCAACAGCCAACGTGTCATCTGCCAGCATATACTGTGGTGACTGTTCCTCACGGTCAGCCTACGACTCCGCTGACCGTCAGTGGTTGGTCAAAACATAGAAAATCAAAATCTTCATAGATTTATTGGGCTTAGAACTGAACATTAAAATAATTTGGTTATTTCGATTTTAAAAAGATTTTTTCGGCACTTTGTTTTCAGCTTCTCAAGCAACTGTGATGACTGTTCCAAATCCCCCGCAGTTTTTGGCTGTGGAAACCGGCAGAGGTGGGTTAAACTTGCTTGTTCATTTAACATTTAATTATAAATTAAGTTTTAAATCGAAGTCTCTCCTTTCCATTTTCTTTTGTCCCTTCAAGATCCTTTTATTTCTCGGCTTCCACCAGCTGTGTTGGCCGTCAAGACGTCTCCTCAGCCTCGGGCTATTGTTACCGTTACAACTTCCCAACCGACGCCAACTCATCCTGTTCAGCAACTGCCACTGTCACTCATTGAAAAAGAAGAGCCAACCGACATGCTTTTTCAGCTTGACCATGAACAAATTCAGCGGCATAACCAACAGCAAAAGCATCATCTAAACGATACGGCGACATTTGGCGAGACTACAGTCGCTCAGTATTTGGCGATGGGTGAGATAAATGCATTCCATCGTGTGTTGTAGGGGCACTTTCCGCCGAATTTTTTTGGACTCCCGTTTTTTCGCGGGGTTAAGGAAAGGGGCTAAGGAAAATGATTTAAATTTCATGTGCTAAAAAGAGCGGAGAAGTTCAGCTAGTAGTTGAATTATCCTGCACCCTTGTGCATATTTTGTAAATTTAGGTGAACGTTGTTTTTTTTATTAAACTTAACAAACATGACATTTAAAAAAAAATTTTCCGGCTTTGGATTCCACCAATTTGAATTGTTATGGTTTGTTTAATAATGCATTTAAAAAATATTTTTTAACTGTGGAAGGTTTCCCCGCTAAATAAAAAGTACAATTAATTAGTTTAAAAGACTTGAAATTGATTCAGCTACGTCTTTTTTCCTTAAGAATCTTCAACTGGTGTGAAATTAATTCCCCGACCAATCAAAGTGCCGATTCAATTTGGCAATAACAACAAAAACAGCCGAAGCGCGCTTCCGTTACTTCCCATTCAAACGCCACCCAGCACTTCGCAAGAACAACAGCAGCAACTTTCGCCAAAATCCCAACAGCGAACGGTGCTGAGAAGCGCAGGCACGGCAAAGGTTGCCAAGCGCGAGAGGGAAGTGCATTTGATAGATGACGAGGAGAGTGAGTTGGAGGTGTGTGACGGTTGTCATTGATTTGGCGTTCTGAATTGCAGATTTTAGGCTAACCCCGTCGACAAACGTTCTAATGACACTTTGTTCTCATTTCCGCCCACTGGACGTGACTCCTGCTCCGTGCATTATGCCGACTTGAAGTATTTGTCGAGGAATTTCATGCTCAATGACACGATCATCGATTTCTATCTGAAATACATTCAGCATTGGTCGAGTGTTTTCAAATTCTTTAGCGCATTTAATTTAACTCTTATTCAAAAAAGCCGGAGTGACTTTATTAAGTAATTACAGAGACCCCACAACCTGGTATTCATTAATTTTAAAGTCGGTTGAAAAAAGTCGGATTTAGTTTCGATTTTTTTAGTCTTGTCCCGCAGGAGAGAAGAGCAAAGATTTTCATCTTTAACTCTTTCTTTTTTGGCCGGTTAACTCAGCCGCCGCCCGGTGGGAAGCCGTCCAACGCGGTCACCTTAGCCACCAAATTACGAAGGGTGAGAAATTCAAAAAAATAAATATAAAGTTTGACATTCTAAAATAGGTTACCTCCAACTTCCAAAAGGTGAAGAATTGGACAAAGAAGGTAAACCTGTTCGACATGGACTATGTTGTTGTTCCGATCAACGAGGACATTCATTGGTTGTGCTTTTTTTTGTGCTCTAGGCAATTTTTCTATTTTCAGGTATTTGGCCATCATTGTGAACATTAGGCATTGCATTTGCACTCAACAGGTCAATGAGCACACTTCCACGAATCCAAACATGACAAAAAGCGACACGAAATATCATCCTCCGATGTCACATCTCATTGTGCTTAATTCTGTTAGTGTTTTGTAATGGAGTTAGAGATAGGCAAAATGGTAGCCCGGGTAGGAATAACCCACGACCTTCGGTGCAGTGGTGATTATACAATGTGATGTAATTAAGTATCTAGAATTTCGAGTTGTAAGTGTGGTGGTGGTTGACCGAAAAAAAGAAAGTATGGGAAACTACAATTTTTAGCTCATCGATCCTGCTGAAGACAAGCATCTGGCAGTTCGGGATCAGCTCGGCGAATATTTGCACTTGGAATATGCAGACAAACACTGTCAGGACAATGCCACATTCTTCAACAAGCAATTGATGGATGTGGTCGTGCCAACGATGCTGCCCCAACAGAAGAATTTCATTGATTGCGGACTGTTCCTGCTACACTTTGCCCAGTTGTTCTTCACAAATCCGCCGAGGGTCAATATAGATGCTTATAGTAAAAAACCGCCTTTTAATGATCTTGTGCAGTTTCAATACTGAAAAATGCTAGCTGCACGTTTCAAATATTTTAATTTAAGATTGTATCGAGGCACAGCTCCTTCCGTAGATGGTACCCAAATTTTGAGATCAAGCACAAGCGGGACGAACTGAGATGTGTGATCATGCAGCTGGCATCGCATGTCAAGGCGTCTGATTTTGTGCAGAGGCCAACTCCGAAACGGAAAAGTAGAAACGGCGGCCGGCGTCCGCAAGTGGACAAAATGCAGTCCATCATTGACGGTGGCACCTTAGATCTTATATTTAATATGAAAAATCACGTAGTATAAATGCCAATTTATAGGGGGAAACGATTTTAGAATTTAGTTTAAGATTTGACTTGATAGGGGCGGGGCGATATTTTAGTAGGATTATCCTTTACCTAAAAAATGTTCAATTCCACAATTCTTAAATTTTCCGGCGATACTTTTCGCATGTTGGTTTTTGAGTTTTGGATGAGAACGGACTTAAAAATGACTTGATAGAAAATAGTCAATCAATAAGGTCGATTAATGCTTTTATTTTCTGTTTTTGACTCTTTTCCCCCCAGTGGATAAATGATGACATTTAAGCAAACACACATTTTGATGACTTTGTAATTCAAATTGTTTGGTAAAATGTATCTATTTGAACACACACACAGGAATGGCGCTGATGGGTCGCACCCGACGCTACAGCGACTCGGAGTTGGATGGTATCATGAAGGACGAATATTTCTCCTGTCTGTACAGGCCGCGCTCGTTTGACTCGCTGGTGCGTGAGAACCGGGAGAAGCCGTTGGTATTGCAGCCGCCCACTATTGCGGAGATGTCGCGCTTTAAACAGTTGCGGAGAGTGCGGCAGGAGATCTTTGCCAGCACAGTTCGACAAGGACAAATGCAATGAAAATGTGGTGATAACACCAGTTCACACTCACACTCTTGGGCAATTCAATATTCGAATGATCTTTTCAAGTCCAACATCCCTTCGTCTTATGTCTTACATCATTTTTATAAGTTTAATTGTGTTGGAGAGGTGCGCCGCCTTTTGTTATTGGAAAATGCTCTCAGCACACCTTCGTTATTATATATTGTTTGAGAAAACTGAATGCATTCAATTTTTTWAAATTTAATTAAAACAATACATTCGTCGGAATTTGCTTAAGTCGTTTTAACCTGAAATATTGTGAATATTATTTATACCTATTTTATAATGTCTTTATTCTTTCATCGTGCCCATTAATTAATTAATTAATTGAAAGTGTGCCTGAGTGCTCGTGTGACCATTGGAATTTGTGTATATTATTTAAAAGTGGAAATGACCAAATTTTCTCTTCTTTCTCAGAAAGAATGGCGGGGATAACCTCTCTCCCCTTTCTGGCTACGGGCGTGTTTGAAAATCATTGTTTTTAGAATTTACCATAAAATTTTACTGTAAAAATGCCGCACATTATGGACATGCATGGAGGCACAGTCATCGCCATGAAAACCAAAAATTGTGTGGTAATCGCAAGCGATCTGCGCTTGGGTCAGAATACCATGACAAACATTGCGACCAATGTGACAAAGGTGAGGGCACAAAACCACTAGTGATTATTACGTTTAAATTACCTCTCCTAATCTAGAAGAAGTAAAAGTCCCCAACCGACCCATTTTTGGACATTAATTTTTGGTTAATATGTTCTCATTTTCTTTCGTCATAATCTTTAGGTCCATCCCATTTCTGACAAAGTTTACGTTGGATTGACCGGTTTCAACGCAGACGCTTCCACCGTGCTGAACAAATTGCGGGCACACGATGCCATCTATGAGATGCGCGAGCAGCGCCCAATGTCGCCTAAGGTTGATAAAAATTTAAAAAGAAAATTATCAAAATAGCCTCAAAAAATCCCTCATAGCGATGAAATTGTCTAACGGTCAATGATAGTTCTATTGTTCAGGTGTTGATGTCTTACCTCTCCTGGGTGTTGTATAAGCGGAGGTTCGGTTCGTACCTGATTCAGACGATGGTGGCTGGCTTGAACCAGCAAAATGAGGCGTACGTTGCGTCGACTGACGTCGTCGGCTCTATAACAGAGCCCGAAGACTACGCGGTCGGCGGCTCTGGCGGCGATTTGGCGATGTCTCTTTGCGAAGGTATTTCTTTGCAATTTGAAGATTGGCCATTCTGAACCAGATTTATTAAACCGAAAAAAACATTAAAAACCGCATATATTTAAATTTTTCTAAGTTACCCTCTCTAATTTTGTGGGTTTGAGAGCGATTAAAACTTGCATTTGAGCTCTTTGGCGACCCGACATGACTTCGGATGAGCTGACGGTTGCGGTCAGTCAGGCCATGCTTGCGGTAGTTGAGCGTGACGCCTCAACTGGATGGGGCATTGTCGTGCATACGATCACTGCGGATGGAGTGACCTCAAAAACGATCAAGTCGCGCATGGACTGAACCTGAACTGACTGTCTGTTGTCGCCGTCATTGCTGTTGCGCACTTATTAAAATGATGATTTTGCAGACTTTCCGCGCAACTTTTGAAGCCGTTTGTTGTACGACATAAATACAAACTGAAAAATCATTGTTTAGCTGCATTCAAAATGATGTTATTCATCATTCCTATTTTACTTTTTGGCATGTCTATGACCGAACAATGGTTATGGTACATGAAAAAATGGCATTGATTTTCGGATCGTTCTATTTGACTTTGGTGATGTGTCATCTTTTTACGGCCTAGCCCAGTCTAATGTATAAGATAGTGCAGCGCAAGGAGCGAAGTGTTGATGGCAAAACGGAAGCCAAGGACGGCATTACTCCTCCGGCGACTTCTCCAATGGCTGCGGGCGATGCGGCAGTGGCCACAGGCCCAATTCGGATAGCGACGGCGCCCCATCGAAAAGTGTTGTCAGCGAATATTGCTAAGAAACCGCCAACGATGAACGCGAGCGGCGCGGTTTTGTCGCCCGCCGCTGCCAATGCCATTCGGCCAGAAATTGCGAGGAGCGGTGGAACGCCGTCGGGATTTTCACATTCGACAAAGGACGCCGCGGGGATCACGGGTCTGAACGCAAGGGAAACGACCACCACAAAATTTGTTGCAATTTATATTTTGCAGAAAAACTCCAGATGGACGCATCCATCCGGCTGATTGATGACGAGCTTCAACTAATTGACGCCCTGAAGGTGAGCAACSAAATTGRGATCTGATTAACGCGGTAATTTGGCCAAYCTTTTGCAGGATTTTCTCATAGAGACGAATAGCAAATATTCGGTCATAGGCGCACTGGGGGCTCAAGGTGTGCGGATTGGTAAATGTTTGAATATTTTATGTTTTAGGCACGGGCAAATCGACTATTCTCAGTTTGGTTTTGGTACTTTAATACTCGCCTACCTTTGGCTGTTGAGGCATGCTTGCGGGCAACAACCCGGCGGACATGTACCGGTGAGTCATTATAACCAAAATAAAACAAGTCAAAATTTATTTTGTTTTAAGTCAGTACTTTTTTCGTCCAGCCGCCCGGGAAGCGGTGGAGGCGTGTCGCTATCAAACCGCTAAAATCTCAGTGTACGTTGTGCCCAAACTGCGCACATTCTTTTTGGACTGTCAAGTGCGATTTGTAAAATGAAATAAATTAATCAAATCTTTTATTAGCCCCTCAATTGTGCGCCGCTTCTCGAAGATTTCTGCCGTGCCCATCGTACCAAGGGAGCGGAGGCGCTGGAAGCTATGGAGCTGGAAGTAAATTTTAGTTTCTAAACAATTCTTAAAATATAATTCAAAAAATTTTAGACTCTCCAATTGCTCTTGATGTTGTCCTCCATGTGCCATACCGTCATTCTTTGCATTGATTGGTTCATCGATTTGGCCGTTGTGCGCCGACTGATGCGAACCGAACTGTTTCTACCTATTCTTTTCCCTCAGAGCGATGCGCGACGCGTGAATTTAGGTTAGATTTGGTGGGCTTTGATTCAATGCAAGCTTTTGCATTCCTTTTTAGTTTTACTTTTTGAAATTGCCCGACCTTTATGACCCTAAAGCGAATTCTCTTTTTTAAATATATGTTTTCAGTTGTTCTCCATCAGCGAGCCAAAGTTCACGATCATGAACCTCTGATGGTGCGCGAGCGAATGCGCACGCTTGGCACCATTTTTGAAGCCAGCACCTTCGACGTTAATGGTGGGCTGACGATGGCCAAGCTGGGCTTTGCCAATTATGACCAAATTTGTGCCGATTCGGACGTGAACTACATTCTGTTGGGTGAGCTGAAGCCCCGAACTCGGATGGACGAATATGGTGTGAATTTGGAAGTTTGAGTGCGAGCCCGGATTGCTTAGCATTAAGACACATTTTAACGGGACGCTTATACACATCTAGATGTGTATAAGAGACAGCTTTTGAAGGTTTTGCGAAATACAATTATTTATTGGCAGGTTCGCTGAGCTGACGGATACATGGAAGAGAATTCGAGAGGAACTGCCCATGCTGACGGAGGACGGATGCACATTAAAGCGCCAACGTGGTGGTAATGGTCACACACCTACTTCTGCAATGAAAACGGCATTTCAGCGACAACGACGGCACTGTCGTCTAACTGTACATCTGCCGCCGTCGTTGTGGCGACTGATCGGACAGCGGCGGCGTGTGAACTTTCGCGCGGGAGGCCTAGGGGCAGAAGTCGGAGAGGCGGCGATTGGGACGGAAATGCCAGCGGCTCTCGAGGTGAAGATGCGATGGCATCGGCAGGAAGTGAAGAAGTGGGGGTGGAGTCAGACGAGCAGCGAGAAACAGGAGGACAGCCTCAGCAAAAAAGGGTTTGGCGAACGCGGAACCGGACAGGCCTTGGCTATAAGGTCTCATCAATGGATGCAGCGAAGCAACGGGGCATTGAGCGTAAATCGAAGTACGACGGGTCGTTTACAAAGCATAGACCGCCCAAGGAACGGTTGAGGACGGGGCAGCCGCTGCTTGGAAAGTCGAGCTGCACACCTGACCATGAAGACGGCGATGAACGTGAACAAGACTGACGCGTCTTTTTGTATTGACCGGTTTTATGATGAAAAGGGGAAAAATTACGAAAATCAAAATGTATGACACAATAAATTTTTTCGTCTCCTCGATATTATAGCAAACGGAAATAGTCAATGTACACATCTGATTTATAGTAAAAGCGAAGCGTACTGTCAAAAATCCTTTTTTGTGCCGACTTCAGGATCGATGATAACAGTGTGACAAAGCCGTACCCAGATAAAGGGGCTTAGGGAGATTGATTGGGATAATAAAAGAATAATATCTTTTAGTGACTGATTATTTGTGCATTTCACCCTCCGGGTACGGCCATGGAGTGCGGTGTGGTAGGGTGTGTCAACGGTGTGAGACAGAAAAACGCATTAAATTATCGACAAAGTTTACTGAATTTGTTGCTGACGTCAATCTCCCGACGACTGTTCGTGTCTCATGCGTTTGCCCACGCTTCCAACTCGGCCAAATCTTCGTCCTCCTGCTGCTTTTTAGCCGCCGTCTTCTTCGGCAGCTCTGTCGGCGCGCTTGGCAACTTGTCCGCAACGCTGGGTATACTGTGCGCCGGCACAATGCCGGCATCGAGCAGCTTCCCACTCAGAGCCTCCTGAAAAAACAAAATTTCTTCGGCGTCATAAAACGGCCCCATTAGACCCATCAAAGCTTAGAAAATCAAAGGGTCACTGAATATAGTATAGCTGCTTATAACATAAAGTATTTC
>MEIZ01000002.1:604582-620206 GCA_001723225.1 Globodera ellingtonae | reverse complement strand
GATGGAAGGACCGAACGAACACTTTGGTCGTGTCGTCCTCGTCTTCGTATATTTGAATTTTGCGGAAGGCTTGAGCAGATGGATGTTTGGATGGGCTTTTTTGAATTTCCTGGCTCATCTCCACCTTGAATGCCCGGATACCATCGTCGCCAGACGAAGAAGATGCTCATCCCATCCCACTCAATGCGTCCACCCGTCGTTGTTCGCCGACCTACGAAGACCGATCCAATCCGTTTCCTCCCCCTCCCTTCCCTCCCCAACACCCAACCATGCTTCTTCCATGCTGGTCGAGTCCAGTTTATCAGGCGGGGATGGATGGTGGTGGAAGAAGAAGAGATGATCGGGTTCTTCTTCCCCTCCTCCGTCTTCCTTCAGTTTTGGGAAGAAGAAATCATTCAGTCGGAGCAGTCGTTCAAGTTAACTTCTCCCCGCCACACACACACCCGTGACCAGCCAACCCAACCCACCAATTCACCCCCACGAACAACACAACTCGCGCATCCCCCCCCCCCTTATCACTTTCGCCTGCTGCCGACGCCGTTTTTTACGCCGATTCGTTTCCTTAGTCGCCAAATGTGCTTCTTCTCAGCCGTCCCCCCCCCACCGCTCTTCTTCCTCCATTCATTCATCCGTCCGTCCGTCCACATTTATCATCTTCACGGCTTGTTCCATTCCCTACGTCCATCCTTTTGCGACATCATTTTCTTGAAGGAAAACTCTTCTCGTGGATGGATAGGTCCGTCCGATGGGGGATGACCTTCCTTCTCTTCCTCAACCATCTTGTGCTTCCTCTTCGGCTGCTGATCGCACTGATCAGGATCAGTCCAGTCCTCCTCTCGTCGCCCCGGGGCTTTTATGCACATTTTACAGAGAAGCGCCCAGGGGTTGGGATCGTGCAAAAAAGCGCAGCCGCACCACATTTTGTGGCGTGCAATGCGACGCGTCATGAAACGAATCGAAACCGGATTGCCCTCCGACATCAAAAATGGCGATGAATGTGACACACAGTCCCTATCGTTGTCAATGCTTTAAGAAATCCCTTTAAAATTTCAGTCTCCCTCAAATTAGCTAAAATTCTCTGCTTGCATTAAGCAATTCCTACATCTAGAAACCAAACAACAGAAACAAAGCATTGGGCAAATTTCGAAACTTTTGAGAACCTAATCAGGGCGCATTTTTAGGCAATTTTACTAAAATTCAATTTGTGAAGGTATTCTCAAATAATACTTTGTATCCCCCCTCCCCATCAATCGTATTAATTTTCCTATTTCTTAAATTTCCCCATTTTATACATTACCTAATTTGTAGGGGTCGTCGGTCTCCTTTATGTTATTCATATTATGATACAATTTTCGCAGGTTCTTTCGACACCTCTCCCCTCATTCATTGTCCGCATAACCTTCGCGTGTTTTCGACTTAACTCTTSAATTCTTCTCAATAGATGAACAGTCATCAGGAACAGTTTCAGCCCGCTGCAACTTTCAACGAATTGTTAATCAACGAAGTAAAGCGTCCAATGAATGAATGACAAAAATGATTCAAAAATCAGTCATTTTTAGGTCCGCTCTCATCCCCAACTTTACGACCAACAACATCGGGTGAGTGAGTGTAAATTGAATACGCCAAAATGTTATCAGAAACTAAAGAAGTCTAACCTGAACCTTTAGGACAGTGTTTTTCTCAGTTTACATAAATTTAGATTCATAAAATTTTAGAATGCGCTTAGGCGCTGCCGGATTTTTTTGTTTTGCATTTAACCCCCCTCCCTCCCGACCACTCCACCCCTACAAAATGTGTCTTTTCTTAGGTGTGCACTGACAATGGCGAGCGGAACGCAATTTGGGTGAGTTGGAGATAATGGAGGCGAGAAGAAGAGAGTCAAATTAGTGGCACTTTAAGATTATCGAGTCAATTTCAGTTGGATTAATTTGGTCACCTTTCAGAAAGATTAATTTGGTCACCTTTCAGAAAGAACGAATTTTAAATTTTACTTTTTTATTCTTTGTCAGGAAGTAATTGCCTCGCGAATTGATGACTCCGTCAACGGTCGGTTTTAAAACAATCCAATGCCGGCTTCATCATCTTAAATTGGGCTCTGCCTTTTTCGGAAACCCTCGAATTTCGGAGCTTACAAATTAATGTCTGTTTTTAGGCGAATTTGCGAAGAAGCGTTGGCTGCAAATGCGCGACCGTTACCGTAAAGAATTGAAAATGGCACTGCGCACGTCCGTCCAACCGAAATGGCCGTACTTTACCAAATTGGCGTGGTTGGACCCGTATTTGAAAGATGCGAAGTGAGTGGCGAGACGTGCACTTTTACCGTTTAACGTCAATTTATATGCGTCAAAGGAATATAAAGCCGGGTGCCGTCTCCACCCATCAGCAACAACAGAACGTTTTGGCTGACTTCGGCAGCAATGTCCATCAGCAGATTGGCGGCGGCCCCTTTAGGAGTGACGTTGCCGGTATTTCAATCATTTAGCGATTACTTTCCTAAACAATAAAATGCCGGGTTTTGCAAGAAATGTTTTGGATAGTGCCGCCGTCCCTCCACAGAATGATAAATTGTGATTTTTATGTTGTTTTAGATCAACTCCGTTTCTCCCAACTCGGCAACACTGTCAACTTTCTCGAGTCTTTGATGGTCGCCAGCAACGCATTGTTACTGCAACAGCAGCAGCTGAAAGGTCGGGTTTAAATTTTACATTTTTTTTTGAAAATAAATTAATTCAAATTCAAAATATTTGATTTTTTTTATGTTTTTGAATTCCTTTTAGCCGATTCGGGCGGCGATTTTTCTTCTCCGGACAGTGCGGTGGCATCGACGAGTGAGGGGGGCTGTGCTGGCGAGGGTGGGCCGGTGGAGCTGTTTCAACACCAATCTGATCAACAGCAACAAAACCACAATTATCAGTCTCTGCATCAGAACTTGCTGCTRCGCGCATCGTCCAATTTGCTGTTGGGAGGGATTAGTGCCGCCGGCTGTGAMCAATCYACCATCACCGTTGATCAGAGGTCGTCGACAGCATCGTCTTCCACCGATGCTGTTTCTGGACAACGCCAAAAGGACGACATGGAGGAGGAAGGCGATGAGGGCAACAATAACGAAGACGTCGACGATGGAGAGGGTGGAAGTGCCGGGAAGACTGCCGATGATGGGGAAAAGGTCGGAAAGATTTGGATTTTTTGAAATGAACAACTCGATTAGAAAATAAATTGAATGCTTTTGAATTTACTATTTGAATCTTGGCTTTGAGAAATCTTAATTCATTGGCTTTCAGTGTCGGGCCGGCAGTGTCGAACAGCCGGCGCTCCGCCGTTCTGCTTCAATTCCGAGTGCCCCGGGCTTCGCCGGCGTCGACCCGTCGATGGACTTCAACCTGAACGCTCTGTTCGCGCAGTCATCACCACTTCGTCAGCTTAGCTCAGCCCTGCTCAGCTCCACAACGGCCGCCAACACTGTCGACCATGACCACCAGCTTCAACAACAGCAGCGGCAGTGCCAACACCGCCGTGCTTTGTCGGCTGTGTCTTCCAAATCGCCCGCGGGTTCATCGATGCGCCATCTTCGCATTGCCGGCAGCAACAYCGCCAATGCCAATGGTTTATTGCATCGCAGCAACAATAGCAGCAACTGTCAGCCACCGTATCTTATCCGTCGAGGTGCTTTGGGTTTTTTGAAGAGCGCTTTTTAACCTTAAACAATTTCCCCGTTCAAAATTATTTGAAATTTGTTTTTAGGGTTTGGTGTTGCAAAATTTCGAGGTCGGGCTGCCGACACCTTCTCTCCCGGTCCGTTTTATTAAATGTTTAATAGCTGAGATTAGTTAAATAATCTTTAAAATAGGACAATCCGTAATAAAACGGATTTGCGCGAATTGGTGCCGTAGTCCAAAAAAAACCGATTGATCCGATCGATTTCTAACTCTAACATCTCATTATGTTCCCCACCAAACAGACGCAGCGAATTCGGCACACAAATTTAACGTTGTCTCAATGTGTTCATCACCAATAACGACGGCGGATGGCTGTGGAGAAGGGGACAGAGACAATAGTGGCGGCACTCCTTCAGACGACGCTGCAAACAATGGCAATGCCAGCAACAGCAACAATAATTGTTGGAAGAGTGCCATGGAATGGGCGGACAACAGCGGCAGTGCCAATGGCATCAACAGCAATGAGGACGAGGACGTGCTGTTCGCGCGGCTGGTGGTGGCACGGCTAAAAAAGTTTGATGCGAAGGAGCGTCGGGCGGTCAGTTACGGGACGGGATAACTTCTTAACTTGCTTACGGAATTTATTCAATTTGAAGGTTCGTTTCCGCATTTTTCAATGGTTGGACCATAAGGAGGAGGAAGTGGAGGAAATGGAGGCATCGACCTGAACGAAGTCCCAAAGAATTTAAATGTTTTTTGATTGAAATTGGGCCAAGTTTAGTCCCTCCTCTTCGCATATTCGTCTAATCAGCTGAATTCGTTCCCCCCCCCCCCAATACAAACTCTTCAATTTGCTCAATATTAATTCATTGCTTCTCTTGGACATCTCAACTTTTGTGATCACATTAATTGGGTCAATTCTTTCCATTTATTTCCTGTTTTATTGAACATTCTCCGACATTTGAACAAATCGTGAAGATAATAAAGACCTAAAATGCGATTACATTTACCTCTCTAATCCCTTTTTTAATTAAAAATGTATAAAGGCAGGAAAAGAAATATTTCAAAAAAACGAAATTTGAGAATTTATATTTTTTTGGGGGGGGGGGAGGGGCGGGCTGCTCGCGAGAAAAGACATTCAAAAGTTAGCCAAACACTTCGCACATTGCCGCTCAAGTGGCTGCTGGGCGGAGGCGACAATTCCCTTCCCATCGGAAAAGGGGGCCCTTCCAATTCATCATTTTGCCACTTTCTAATTTCCCCGCAGGGTGAAACGATGCCCCCCCCCCAGGGCTGGCCAATCACAACACAATTGCCTCCCGGGGCTACAGTACCCTTAAAGCACATTTAGAGAATTATTCCTGGCATTTAAATTTTAAACCCGAGCATTAGGTTTACTAAAAAACTATCAAAAGTAGCAAATGATGGAGTCAACGAACGACAGCGATTCGACGGAAACTTTGCCTGAGGCAACAATTTTTGGCATAAATGTTGCCTCCAGCAAAATGGCGTTGAACGGTGCGAATTTAGAGCGTTTGCTGCGCATGCGCGCGGAACGAACGCAACGCACGCCAAAGTGCGCCCGGGTCAGTGCCAAGCCGTCTTTTGGGTACCGAAAAATCGTTTTCCCCCTACAAAATTTAGTGCCGTAATCACGGAGTCGTGTCGGCGCTAAAAGGCAAGTGTCCGTTCCATTGTATGCCATAGGGAATGTAATTATTATTATTATTATTATTATTATTATCAATTAGGCCACAAGCGGACGTGCCAATGGAAGGATTGCGCATGTGCCAAGTGTACTCTAATCGCAGAACGTCAGCGCGTGATGGCGGCACAGGTCGCGTTGCGTCGGCAACAGTCGCAGGAGGAGAAGGAGGCGGTGGGGGGGGGCGGCTCGGAAATCAGAATTTATTTTAATTATTACAATTTTAGCAAGAACTTGGCTCATTGTTCGGCGTCGAATCGGCCTCCGAAATTTTGGAATTGATTCGACGAACAAAAAATAGAGGAGAAATTGGCACTGAAACGGCGGACCAACCGAAACAAAACACCGAAATGAAGGCAAACAATGCGAAGGCGCAGAATGGTGGGGCTCTTTAAAAATCTTTTAGCCATCTAAAAAATTATCAGAAAATCCAAAATAAGTTAGGCCCGGAATGCGTTGTTTAGTTCATATGTCCAAGCTTAGCTTTGTTTGCCATCATTGACTTGCGTGCCATTCCCGGCACCTCCTTCGCCCGCCCGTCCATCCATGGGATTAATCCCCAAAAAGTGCCTTCCCCTCCACACCCTCCACACCTGCTGTCTGTCTGTTGTCCCCCCGAGGGGTTTTCCCTCCCAAACATTTGCTTAGGCCCAACACATTAAAATGGGCCACCCAATGGCCGCATCATTCGTCCCCCACTCGAGAATGGTCTGTCGAGAGTGGCTGGCTCATCTCATCGTTCTTCTCTCAGCAACTCTTCCTCAATGGACAAAGTTTTCGTCMCTTTGAGAGCTTTTCGATGGGAGAAAACATTCGGCGTTATCAAATTTCTTTCTCGAAGGTTACATATATTTGTGTATTGAAACGAAAAGAAAAGGTACCGTATTCTCCGAAATATGAAAAGGAACGGAATTATGCACTTCCGTAACCCGAATTAAATCTACAAATAATAATCCAAAAATCGGTACGGTAAATTCATCCATTCAATTTAATCCCCAATTGAACGATTTGCCCTCCTCCCCTCCGCCGGGGATAAGACTAAAACCCTTCGAAGATTGGCACTTTTGCAAGATTGGCACTTTTCCGCGAAGTCAATTGGCCATTCAATCCAGCACAAATTATATTTTTTTGAGCATTTTGTTTTAGTAAATACGAAATTTTGGGCACTTGACTTAATCAATGAAATGAAAATTCAAAGAGAGAAAAAGCAAAAATTAGCCAYRTTCAGCAGAACTCCCATCGTCCACACTGAGAAAACGCTTATTGGTACCGCCTGCCGAAGCATTGTCTGACGGTCAAAAGATTGCTGCAAACAAAAAGGGGAGCAAAAAGAAGTTGGCCATCGATGGCACAATTGCTGATAAAGTGCCAAAAATGGAAAAGGTAAAATGGATTTATTTATTTCCGGCGGCGCCTATTGGCGCCGGCGACCTCCCCCCCCCCCCCTTTGTTGTGCTTCTACGATTTGCAGGCCCATCCGTCCCATGTCCAATGTTCGGCCAGCCCCCGCGCTCGGCTTCCACACCCTGCGCCCCATCAGCCGTTTGGCAGCTTTGGCCAATGCTCATCTTCCTCCCCTCCTGCGATTGTACCGCCTTCCGGGGTGCCTCAGGCTGTGCCATTGCTCCCGCCAACGCTTTTGGCACCGCTGCACCCGCTCTTCCGTTTCCCAATGCCGACGACGGTAGCCACCACACTGTTCCCGGCCGCATTGTTCCAAGTGCGCTGGAACACTGACTCAAAAACTTTTGCCCGGAACGAGGGCCTTAACATACCGGATTCTGTCCGGTCCCTTCAAATTTCACAAAAATTTCGGAAATTCTTGGCAAAGATGCATTTTCAGCAGTTCCTCTCTGCTGCGGCATCGGCAGCACATCAACAGCACGACGGAGCTGGTCCCTCAGCTACAGAAAATGTCCAACACCAGCAGCAGCAGCAGCAGCAAATTGGGTTTCAGTGAGAGGACACAACGCCACACAAAGGGCGGCGGAAGGAGAGAAATTTGCAAATTCAAACGATCATCGAATTCCTTTATTACCGTAATACGACTCTGTAAATGCATTTAATAATCTGACGCAAAAAGTCATTCTCGCATTAATTAGCACATAATGAAATTATTCAGAAAATAAATGCATTAAAATTCATTCTCTGAGAATAAAATTTTAGTTTTGGAAAAATAAAATAGGCACACAAAATAGGGAATATAAAGTGGTGGTCTGGGATATTTATGTGAGTTTCTCTCCTTTTAAAGAAAATGGCAGTGAAAGTGTTTTTTTGGCATTTTGCAACAAAAAAAAATTGAGAATTTTACAAAATTTGGGGGATTTTGAGGGGATCATCACATCGAAAGGCAAAGAAAGAAGAAAACATTAATGGAAAGTTCGCGAACAATTCCGACCCCAATCTTTGAGAGGCGGCGGCGGGAGGGGGGAGGGAATTATACCGTAATTCATTTGAATATTTCGAAATTTGCACAAATTACGGTAGAATTAATTAACTTTGTAACAACACAACACCACAATTTGCTGCAGACATTGGAGGGAATCTGTGGGATGTTCGCGGAGTTTGAAAATGCAAAGCAAAAGATTTTTGTTTTTCGATTTATTGCTATGGCGGTCCGCCATTCTTCCGGCACACTTGGCATCTGGACACTCTGTCCTTCAGCCCGCCCGCCTTCAGCGTCTGCGGCATCGGCTTCCGGAATTGGTTGTTCTGCAAAATGTTTCAGTTTAGTTATGTGATTTGTTTAATTGATTGATTAACTTTGTTTAAACCTTTTGTGTACCGTAATCCATCCCCCCTTCCCATTCTTTTGTGTACCGTAATCCAATGCCCCCCTCTCTCCCCACTCTTTTGTGTACCGTAATCCAATACCCCCACCCGCTAACAGTACACACTTTCTCGACGACGGCCAGCCAGAATCCGTGGTTGGTGGCGTAGTAGTTGCAGGTGCCTTTGCCATGGCATTCAATGAAAGGCACRGCGAAAAATGTCTCCATACAGCTGCCCGGCGACTCCAAATGCTGCCCGGTGCCCTCTGCGCCAGCCGCCGTATGCTGCGGAATTTGGACGTTTTTTGTGCCGWAATATTCTTTTGCCAACKATGGCAAAGCTGTAGCCACTCCACAACGGCGCCCAGCCYTGCGGYCACTGCGGCACGTGCGTGTCCTGCGAGTGGACGGCCATCGTCTGCGTGCGCGTCTCGCAAACTGCACAGCGTGAGATGTGCTCGCGCACGGCGGCGCCCTGTTCGGGTGTCATCATTTGGTTCATGGGACGGCCCGTGGACAGCCAGAAGGAATAGTCGTTGCGCGAGCTGAAGTGGCACACTTCCTTCAAGAAAAGAGAGAGGTGAGACGGACAGACAGAGCCGACGGCACGGCTTTTTTAGGACTTTGATTGGAGATGAGGCCCAAATGATTGGAATCTCAGGTTAGGGCTAGTGATTGTGTGATCGGGCATTTTATTGGAAAAGGAATTTCCATAGCGTTAACGTTCAGTCCGGATTCGGGACGGACGAGAAGTACTCACTCACCTTCAGGTTGCAGAACACCAGTGGCATTGGCGTAAACTTTGGTAAACATGACCCTAAAGAAGAGAATTTTTTGTTCTAAAAAGGTTGTTGCCATTCATTACCCGGTGTGCCCAGGTCCTGGCCCGCCGCTCGGCCATTGCCCTGCACGTACAGCAAAGAGTATCCGGACCATAACATCGACGTTCCGGCCGGACACACGGGCACTTGAGTTGTCTGCGAATGCCGCGTGATGGTGAAGCCGCGAGACGGGGCCCAACCTAGATGTGTATAAGAGACAGCTTGAGTTGTCTGCGAATGCCGCGTGATGGTGAAGCCGCGAGACGGGGCCCAACCTCTTCAATTTTTAAAATTATAATTTAAATACAAAACAGCGCTAACCCGGGCGGTCCTGGAATGCCCGGAGGTCCCGGCAATCCGGGTCGACCTTCGCGACCAAAGACGCCGGGCATTCCGCTGATTCCTGCTTCGCCTTTGGAACCTGGCAAGCCGGGCAGACCGGGCTCGCCGGGCGCGCCCGGCGAGCCCGAATATCCTGCTGGTCCGGGCGGGCCGGGCAAGCCCGCGTCTCCCGGCTCGCCGAAGTAGCCCGGTATGCCCGACAGTCCAATGTCTCCTCGCTGTCCGGTCGGTGCGTGCAAGTCCTTAAATTACTTGGCATTTGTAAAACCCCTTTTTTCGGCACCTTTATGAACGGCGGAGTTGGTCCAGGAATGCCTGCCGGGCCTTGTCGACCAGAAGTCCCAAGTGGCCCGGGCAGTCCAGGCAAGCCGTTTGTGCCCTGCTCGCCTTTGGTGCCGGGAATGCCCGGGAAGCCGTCCGGTCCGCTATCGCCAGGAATGCCGCGAATTCCTTCTATGCCAATTTCACCCTTAAAGATAACAAATTCGATATTACATTCCTCAAAATGGTTATACCCTTGGCCCAGGATATCCAGGCTCGCCAGGCGGGCCTGACAGGCCGGAGAAGCCGTCTGGGTGGCGTGCACCCTTCGGACCGGGCAAGCCCGGAGAACCGGGAAATCCGGGAAGTCCTGGCTGCCCAGGTCGACCTGAAACTTTTAAACAAATTATTTTTATTTTTTGAATTTTTTTTTGCCTGGTTTTCCATCAATGCCTCTCAACCCAAGTTCGCCCAAAATGCCCGGGTAGCCACGCTCGCCCGGCTGCCCCGGCAGACCAGATGCGCCCGGGTAGCCGGCATCGCCCCGTTCACCCAAAAGACCCTGAAAATGTTTTTGTTGATTTTCCCCTTTAATTTAACCCACCGGTGCACCCGGATATCCGTCCTGGCCCGGAATTCCGTCAATGCCACGCTCGCCCGGAATGCCATATCCGTCCAAGCCGGCTAGGCCGGGAAGTCCGTCGTCGCCAGGCGCCCCAGCCAATCCGGGAAGACCGTCTTGGCCCGGAACTCCGGGTAAGCCGTCTCCGCCCCGCTGTCCCTTCAGACCAGGCAAGCCGGGAAGGCCGGGAAAGCCAAAGTCACCGCCCAAACCTGGCATGCCGGAAAGACCGTTGTCGCCCTGAAATAAATACATTTTTTTTMSRWAATTTAAAGAATTTATTCTGATCAGAACCCTACCGGCACTCCGATGGGTCCGGGAAGGCCGGGCAGTCCGGGCATGCCGTATTGGCCCTGTTCCCCATTCATRCCGGGCAGTCCGGGTACGCCTCGCAGTCCGGGTAATCCATTAGTGCCGCGTTCTCCAGGCCAGCCATTCTCGCCCGATAAACCGGGCGTGCCTTGCAGTCCTGGCACTCCGTCCGCACCCGGCAGTCCGCTGGCGCCTTGGTCGCCCTTCAGGCCTGGAATGCCGGGAAATCCGACCYTGCCCTGCTGTCCGGGTAGTCCGGGTGTGCCGAGTTCGCCTGGCGCCCCAGGCAGGCCCGCGAGCCCTGGRAGTCCAGGCAGCCCGGGTGGCCCGGGTAGGCCTTCAAAGCCGAAGTCGCCGGGTTGTCCTTTGGCACCGGGAAAGCCCTTAGGAAGAGTTTCAAAAAACTTCCAAAAAATTCTGTTATACGGGTTGACTGATGCCGGGAAAGCCTCGTTCGCCAGGCATTCCGTCTATGCCGCGTTCGCCAATCGGTCCCTGAAGCCCGGGCCGGCCCGGCACGCCGTCTTCGCCACGCTGTCCTGGCAGCCCGGGCAGTCCGTCTTCGCCACGCGTTCCGAATAGGCCCGGCACGCCCGCCTCGCCACGCTCACCGGGAAGTCCAGGGATGCCGTCCTTTCCGGGAACGCCAGGAAACCCTGAATATTGAAAATTTAGTTTTTTTTTTGAACCGGAGGACCAACGTACCGCTGTCTCCGAGCGGCCCTTCCACACCGGGCAGCCCGTCCCGACCCGGAAATCCCTGCATTCCGCGCTCGCCAGGTAATCCTGGCAAACCTGGCTCCCCGTTCTGTCCGTGCAAACCCGGAAATCCGATAGGGCCCTGCTCTCCAGCTAGGCCAGGCAGCCCTTCTGCGCCGGGTTTACCCTAATTTCAAAAAGTTAAAATAAAAATCAAATTAYTCCAAAATAACTTTACAGGCATTCCGTGTGGGCCGGACAAGCCAATCTCGCCCTTTGCTCCAGGCAATCCGGGCAGTCCAGGTTGTCCCGCGAAGCCTTTCGGTCCAATTGCCCCGGGCACTCCGGGTCGGCCCGGCCGTCCATCCTTTCCGGGTATCCCAGCCAAACCTTAAGGCYAAAAGAATGARCGAYCCTTCCCCAATTCGTTCTCACCGAATTCTCCCTTAGGGCCTGGTAAGCCGACCAATCCCTCCCGGCCCGGCTCGCCGTCTATGCCGCGCAGTCCGTGCGTGCCGGATCTGCCCGGCTGTCCATCTGGCCCTCGTAATCCCGGCAATCCGTCATCGCCCGCCTCTCCCTTCGGTCCAGGATATCCGGCCAGTCCGGGTAGTCCGTATCCGGGTTCTCCAGGCGGCCCTAAATTGGAATTTCCGTAATAAATAATTATAGATTTAAAAATATTTGCAAAATTTAATAAATTCTCTTACATATTTGAATTAATTAAGTTTATTTAGTGTTTTAACCCCTAGGCACGGGAAMGGCACGGGAAGTACCCAAATCCCTTTTTTTCGTAAATWTTTGTCCACCTTTCAGCCCCGGCATCCCGGGAAGTCCGTCCACGCCGGTTTCACCAGGTACTCCGTCAAAACCGGGTGCCCCCGGCCGTCCCTGCGGTCCGGGCGGCCCCTGCGGCCCKYTCCGTCCCGGRTTTCCCGGTATTCCGACGAGTCCGGTCTCGCCAAGTTCGCCCGGGAATCCYTCTTTGCCAGTCCTTCCCGGCACGCCCGGAAGTCCGTCTTGGCCCCGCTCGCCCTTGGAGCCCGGAAGTCCGGGTAGTCCATCATTTCCGTGCTCGGATCGCGCAATTGACTGCACTTCGTCTCCAGGCTCGCCTGAAATAACGGATTATGAATTCTAATTCTTTCAGAAAAGATTTAAGTTTACCTAACCACCTACCTTCTGGTCCAGGAATTCCCTGAAATCCGTCATCGCCTGGCGGTCCCTGCTGACCGGGCTGACCAGGCTGGCCGGGAAACGACTCGCCAGGCTCGCCATGGATGCCAGGCAAGCCTAGCTGAAATGGATTTGTTTCGCCGTATTTCTGAAATATCCCCCCAACTTGTCCATCTCGACCGCGCTTGCCAGGGATCCCGGCGACGCCTTTGTCGCCGATGGGTCCCGGGAAGCCGAGAAGCCCCGACGGCCCGGGCAGTCCGTCGAGTCCGGGTGGGCCGGAATATCCGCCAAGGCCCGGAAGTCCGCGTTCGCCCTTAAGGCCCGGCACGCCGGACGGATTCTCCATGGGCCCAAGCACGTCACCGGCCTCTCCCTTCAGTCCAGGATAGCCGGGAATGCCGGGAAGACCTTCGGCACCCTACCGAATATTTTAAAGAGATTTTCCCTTGATTTGTTAAAAAGATTATATTAATTGTTGATACCGTAGCATTTAGCATTTCACATTTACGCCAAAGATGGTCACTCTTTTAAATAATTCCAAATTTAGCCAATACTTACCGGAAGTCCCTGCTGTCCCGGCCCGCCCGACTTTCCGGCCATTCCCTTCGGTCCCGAAAGCCCCACGGGTCCGTCCGGGCCCGGCGGTCCGCGCCACCCATCCAGCCCAGGCGTGCCCGCGTCGCCTTTCTCGCCTGGCCGCCCGTCTGCGCAGTAGCCGCAGTCCTCTCCCCGGGAGCCCGCGAGTCCTGGCGGCCCGGGTTGGCCTGGCACGCCGATGCGGCCATTCTCGCCAGGGTAGCCCGGTAGGCCCGGCTGTCCAGGTGGGCCAACCTTTTTCACGCCCGTGCCCGGAAAACCCTTTTCGCCTGGCACGCCGGGCGCGCCCACCTCGCCCGGTACCCCGGGGAAGCCATCCAGCCCCGACATGCCGTCCTGACCTTGAAAATGTAACAATTATTATTCATCCATTTAAACTGGGTATTATAAGCATTGCGTATCGAAAAATGAATGAAATTTGAGCTTGGCATTGGCACTCACCGGGCGGCCCCTGGATGTCATATCCGGGCAGGCCCTGCTCTCCAGGCAGTCCGAAAGTGCCAGGCTCCCCCGACCGTCCCGGCTCGCCCGCAAATCCGGGCAGTCCGTCGTCGCCTCGTGTGCCCTTCTCGCTGAAGCCGGGCAGTCCGGGCCGACCCGGCTCGCCAGGTGAGCCCGGCTCTCCGATGGCGCCTCGAGCGCCTACAGCGCCCATCGAGCCGTCCATGCCTTAAAAATAATTTCCAAAAAAAAAGAAGAAGCCATTTCACGTACCTGGTAGCCCTTTCTCGCCCGGAATTCCGTCAGCTCCCTGAATGCCTCGGGAGCCCGGCGCACCGCGGCCCACTCCAAACGGCCCTGGCGGTCCGGCATCACCTTCCGGCCCACAACGACCCGGATAACCAAGATCTCCGGCAGATCCTTTCTCGCCTGAGTAGCCGGGATGCCTAAAAAATAGTAAACTAAATTTCAGAAAATTTCAAAAATTACCCTGGCATGCCAGGCATGCCCTTCTCGCCCTTAATGCCCGGTGGGCCAATGTCGCCGTCCTTGCCACGCTTTCCCTGATTTGTTTTGTCGAGTTTAGGCAACTTTCGACAGTAAGCCTAACCAGGTTTCCGGCATCGCCCAAATCGCCCTTTTGGCCCTTTAGACCCGGATAGCCGGGGGGCCCGTCATAGCCGGGAGCGCCAGGGGGCCCCACCAGGCCAACACGGCCCTTTTCGCCCTTCTCGCCAGGGTAGCCGGCCGGGCCCTGAATCACTTCGCTCTCTTCCGGTTGGGTTAGCGAACCAGCAAAAGTGCCAGGCAAGCCGGGAGGGCCTAAAAATTATGTCTTTTTTAAAAACTTTGAGACTTACTCACCCGGAGGCCCCAGCAGGCCCTTTTCGCCCTTTAATCCCGGCATGCGCGGACCCATGCGGCCCTTCTCGCCAGTTGGCCCCGGAAAGCCAGGCGGTCCGTACGGGCCCGGGTCGCCACGCCATCCCTTCAGACCGGGCACTCCCGCATTTCCGGACATTCCTMAAATGTTTTGGCAAATTTTGGACAAAAATTTTCTAGAGGATCTAACCTGGTAGCCCTGGAATGCCTGGCTCGCCTTTAACACCTTTGACGCCTTCCGAATTTACACCGCCGTCTCCCGGGGGTCCGGGCCGTCCGGATCGACCCGGTTCTCCGTCAAGTCCCCGAGGGCCTAGTAGACCAGGCACACCCGGGGTGCCGGGAATCCCCTTAAAGTTTTTAATCATTTCAAGACCCTTTCCCTCCGGCCATTCCGTACGTCCGTGCCGTTGCACCCGGGCGGACCCATCTCGCCGGGCAAGCCCGGCAGTCCGTCCAGCCCCGGAATGCCTTCTCGACCGGGCGCTCCGGGTAGACCCCTGTCTCCGCGCGGCCCTTTCGGGCCCATGTCGCCGAAGTCGCCTTCCGCACCGACCATGCCAGGCGCTCCCGGCTGCCCTTCCGGCCCATCTGTGCCTGGCGTGCCGGCAAAACCGTGTGGGCCTGCAAAGCCGGGTTCACCCTGAAATGTAATTTTTTTTTAATTTTGAGATTTATATAAGTTGAACAAATTTGGAATCTTTATGGGTCAGCTCTTATCTGGATCATCTACAGACTGACTCACTTCCTATTCGAGACCAACATCGAGACTGACCCTTTCGCCCTTTTCGCCCGGGCACACGCATGGCGGCACGCAGCCTTTGCACGCAAACGGCGCCACCTGCCGCACGGGCAGTAGCAGCAGCTGCAACATCAYCACGGCCACAAATGGCACACGCCGCAAGCGTTGCTGTCGTTGGCACGTGCCGTCAGCGTTGTCATGGCGTCGATGATGTTGTGAATGTTGGTGGTGGAAGTGGCGAAGCAGATGATACCTCGGCCTCGAGGAGGTCGTCGTCGTTGGACTCGTTCTTGTCGTTGCTGCGTTTATTGTTGTCGCTACTGGCCCATACGATGTTTGTTTTGTCGTCGTTGGGCCGATCATGCCCGGCACACAAACTTTGAACGCGCGTGTCTGATCGATTTGAAGGTACCGTCCGACACGGCAACAGAGACAAAGTCGCTTAATGTGACACAAAAAAGTTGAAAAAAAAGGTTTAAGGGTTTATTGGTCGGAAAAAAAGGTTTTTGTGGTTTGCTTATACCCCAAACACTGCAACTATAGAAAAATGCAACATTTTTATTTTTGCAAGCAAAGAAAAGCATATTCGAGCTT
>MEIZ01000002.1:570457-597742 GCA_001723225.1 Globodera ellingtonae | reverse complement strand
GGTACATGGACGCTTGAACGGACCGGGCTTAACTGATTTGAACCGACCCGAACTGTTCTAAATGCACATTAAAAACTGACCTAGCACCCAAATCTTCTCCGGTGTCCACACAAATCCCGCCCAAAATGGCTTTGCGAGATACCGGCACGCCCAATGAATACCCAACGACGTCAACTATTTTATTTATTTATTTATTTTAAAAATCGAACTCAATTATTTATTTAAAAATTGAAACCCTGCTTTCCGGTGTAAAGACGTACTGCCACAATCAGAGCTCGGACCTTTGAAGCGATTTCTGTAGTACAAACATTTTGATTCTGTTTTGCCTTACCAATTTTACATAATGGCACTTCATTGAGTAGGCAGCCCATCTGATGAATTGTGTTAATATATTGTCTCGGTAAAATGCCACTTTCTTACTGTAACGGATTTCCCTGGCCCCCGTTTCTTACTGTAACGGATTTCCCTGGCCCCCGTTTCTTACTGTAACGGATTTCCCTGGTCCCCGTTTCTTACTGTAACGGATTTCCCTGGCCCCCGTTTCTTACTGTAACGGATTTCCCTGGTCCCCGTTGGCGTAAGTCGTGCCGTACAGCTCGGCAAATGTGTAGCCATGGTTACTGAAGTGTCAGAGCATAAATTCGATCCAAACTGATAAAGTGGGCAACTTGCAAGAAAAAGTCGGCGGCCTGTTTCATCTTGTCGCAGGCTCGATTGGAGACTCCTCAAATTGATTTTAAATAATTTATTTAAATTCATTTTAAAACCATGCACAAACACAACGGGCTGATTCCGGATGGACTCTTCCGGACTGGTCCGGCCCCCGAAGGAGCCCCAAGTGCCAAGGTCGCGTCTGAATTGGCATAAAGAATTTCCATTTGCAATTTCCCAATTTCATGAAGCTTTGCCTCTCCAGATTGTTTCGCACATCTTCGCCAAAACGCTGTGCCAGCCATTGACTGAAGTCGGGCTTAAACTCGCCGTAGGCGATTTTGCAGAAAACGACCAGAAAAACTGAGCCTACGGCGATTGGTAACCGCATCATTGCTAGTGCCAAAAAATGATTGTTCAAAAAACAGTCAAAACATTTATTTAAATTGCCAATAAATGGTTAAGTAAATTTGCTCAAATTTCTTGAAGTGGTACAAAAAGCGTCGACGGTTTTGAGGGTACAAGGGAAGGAAAGTGGGCGAATTGCAGACCGGATCCATCCACCAATTGACGCTAATCCCCGCAATTTTCCCCTCTGGGATGAATGGTCATCGCCCTGCAGCAAAAGTTGCTCATTTGTCCCCTCGGGCGAATCGCGCCCCATCGATCTGCACAATCGGCTGCCAATTGCGCATTTTCGGAAGAGACGACGATAAGAGATTTGATGGTAGATGAGGGAATTCCGGTTGAAATTTGGCACATAAAGATCCCAGCTTCTATTGTAAGATTGCATTCATTCATTCATTTTAAAGACCCCTGGGGGGGGGGAGTCTCAAATGATCGTCTAGGAATTGCTCTACAACAATTTAAAATTTAGAAAAGGCAGGGGGGAGGGGTATATTTGATTACAAATTCGTCCATAGCGGAGTCTGGCCAAGGAGTTTAGAAAGTGATCAAATAGCATCAGATAAGGTACACGTATACTGATCACAGATGCTTTAAGTTTTAATTCAATCATGCCTTGATGAAATGGTGTTAAACAAATCTAGCTAAAATGGTATGAATTCTGTCAACCAGCAGCAACCAAATTGCAAATTGAGGGGGTGCCATTTGATTTTGCCACTGAAATGACCGCTGTTGCTTTAAGCACGAAACCCATCGTCAGCATTTGTTTAAGGTCCAAAAAGGCCTCTTAATTTGCATTTGGTGACCGGATTAAAAGCATCTAAAAGACATAATTGGACAACGTTCAAAGTTCTCCATGCGCATCATCGCCCATCGTTACAAAATGCCAATTTTGAGTGCCAATTCGTGCCAACACTGTGTGCTCGTCGGCGTCAATATCGTTGTCGAGCCTAAACTTTTCATAAAAAATCAAAGCAAAGTGAAGCTTCTTCAAATTTGGCCCACCATTCCTCTCCATCCGCCGATAATTGAAGTTGAATCTCCGCCTCGGCCTTCCAAAAGCCCTCCAAAAGTGGGAATTGGAGCGCCGGCTCCAGCGGAATTGGCTGATCAGTCGGAAACAAATCGGTCAGTGGCAAAACCATCGGAAAAGTGCCCCCGGCAAATTTGGAGGCCATCGCCTCCAGCGATTCGCACACTTCTGGCAAAACGGAGCACAGAGACAAAGTGCTGAAAATTTCAAATATTTTTTAAAATGTTAAAAATTTTTTTAATGATTTAGCAATTTGCCTAAATTTTATCTCTATCACCAGAATTGGTCGGACAGAAATGCGCTTTGGCTCCGTCCTCTGTCGCAAATACGGCCAACCCAAACGGAGTTTTGTTCCAGCGTAAGTGCCAAACGGAGAGTGCCGTTCACTTTAAGCAACGGAAAGGGCAAAGCTTGCAGAAGGTGCAACTCCCCTGGGGGGAAACAAAAGCAATTTTCAGAAACAATTTCATAGACTCACCGGACAAAATATGCAAAAAACCGGGCAATTGTATGGCAGAACGGCCTTCGGCATCGCAAAACGGGCGTTTGTTCACATCCAAACTCAGAAGTCGGAGTTTTTGTAGACGGATGGGTACTGTAAAGGACGAAGTTACTGTAGTGGAGTGGAGGAGAGAGTCTGTGCCGATTGGAAGTTCGTTATTTGCTTAACTCTTCACCTTTTTCATTCTTTTTGGCAACGTCGCGCACATCGATGGCCGCCGCCGCACTTTCACGGCACTCGAAAGCCGACGCGAGGGCGAAAAGCGCAGGAAACAGAGTGATCAGACCAAAAGTGATCAGAAATGAATTTGGCATTTTATTAATTTCAATTTTCGATTGGAATTTTCGAGTCCAATTGCGGCGGGGACTAATGGCGACGATAATAATGAAAGTTTTGGTGGAGAAAAGATAAGTTTTTATAAGCTGCACGACGGCCGAGTGACATTTCAATTCGTCGGGATGGGAGGGAACCTCCGTAATCAAACAAAACTTTGGGTATTTATTTCATTTGTTATTTGGTCAAAAATGTTCATCAATATAAAACAATATAAAAAATGTTTGGGATAATTAATTAATTAATTGATTATTTATTATGGCGGCAGTGTCTCTGTTTGATTTCCCGTCGTTTGAAAGGGGCAAATGGCGCGCGTACTGTCCGTCATCGATCGTTTCACCGGTCAGTAAATAAATACAAATGCTGGCGACCCTTCAAAAGTCCGTCGATTACACCTCCACAACGTAGCCATGGGTTTCGCCCTAAACATTCCCATTTATTTATTTATTTATGAATAAATTACATTTAAAAATGACAGAAAATTGCTCAAATCAATTGTTTGTAACCAGCAGAAATATAATTTTTGTTTGATTTTAATGAAAATGTTGAATTTGCTGAACCCTGTATTACTTAAATTGACTGTTTTTTGAAAATTGGTTGCTGCTATCAAACCGCATACTTTGGTGCCAATGTTCTTCGTCTTCGTGTGCCACACCAACACCTGCGCAAGGCATGAAATGTGTGCCAAATAAAAGTGCCATCATCACCCACCTCCTTGGGCTCATCATTCCAGCCGAACGGCTCCACCTTCTCGCGCGGAATGCCAAACTGTGGAAAATTGGACGCTTACAATAATTAAAATTGAAAGTTTAAGTGTAATTTTATCTTAAGTTTGGCTTTGTTCTTGCGCCCTTTTCAAAATACCTGCGCGAGGAAGCACGACTCAGGCGAATAGCGAACACAGCCCAAATTAAACGAGGCGCTAAAATTGAATTTGAAAAAACGAATTTATGTCCAAAAATACAACGAATATTTTTGTCACTTTGTGCTGAGGATGAGCCGAAGACTAAAAATGGAATAAATTTAACATTTATTTGCTAATTTATCAAAGCGTTCACTTAATGGCGAAGCCAGCCATGTCAACGGCAAAGCGCCGTTTTGGCGCATAAACGACGTCCCATCTGAACAATTGTTATGGTTTATGAGCGCCAATATTAAAAAAGTTCCGGAAAAATTGGTAGTAAATCAACCAAGAATTTATTTGGGATGTTTCAAAAAATTAACTCCATGTAAAGGCATGTCACCAGCTTGTACCCCGAAGGGTCGGCGTTGGGTCGCCAGGGGGCAAGGGCATTTGCCATAAAGATCGGTCAGTTTCAAACAAAAAACACCGTTTTCTGAGACTCCGGAGAATTTGGGGCCGTACAAATCGCTCACTTAGTGATGGTGCCATTGTCCACATGCGGCGCTTCGACCAGTGCAGAGCCGGCAAGGCCTGTGAATTTGTCATCTTTGGGTTAATGTTTTCACAAGTTTAATGGTCAAGAATAAATGCATTAAAAAAACTGACCAACTGCCCAAATACCAATTGTTCGTACACGTTTGATGTACTGTTCGAAGAGCCGAATGTCGTAAGAGTTGTCATCATCCGCAAAATAAACGACCTAAGCAAATTGCTTTTGGTTGGTTCTTCCAACCCGTCAATGTTTTTGATTGAGTTTATCATATTCAAATGGTTTTGGTTGGTTCTTCCAACCCGTCAATGTTTTTGATTGAGTTCATCATATTCAAATGGTTTCTCACCGCATTGCTTCCAAAGTGTGTGTAGTGTTTACGGATGTACTCCAGGCCTACGTTACGGTGGGTCCAGCCCCGTTTCGGGAAGCCGGGCTTCGTGGTGGCGAAGAAGTACGTGTACGGAATGGCGGATCGCAGAAGAATCCGTTCCACCGCTACCACCGTTGCGTTGGCGTCTTCGATGACAATCCTTAAACCTTCGTTTTATGTTTAATACCAATTGGGCGGTTCAAAAATCCAAATCTAATGCCCACCCGTTACAAAAAAATATTAGAAATTTGCAGCGCCTTCGAGGGTAACGCACCAATGCAAGTCAGAAATATGCATCAGCGTTTGTGAAAACCTAAAAATTCCAATAAAAACATATTTAGAGATTGACGAACCGAAGACCTCGTCATGTCCGCCAGTCGTTCAGGACGTTTATGCGTCGGTGTAATCTAAGCCTTTTTTTTTAATTTCCCACAAAATTTCTCACGAGAATAACGGTCGTTCGGCTGCTCCACCGTTCGTTATTCCAATGCCAAAGCCGCCAAATGGTCAACAATAAAGTCAACGAAATTGCTACAGACAGAATTCGATGCGCCAACCTCCGCAATGGAAGAGGCGGTACCCTGAAAATGCTTTTTGAGTTACTCAAAGTGAAAATTTGTAGAATTATAAATCGTAATTAGCGACCTCAATAACCCCCGGGTAACTCTTAGCTTTTTTTTTTGCTTTTTTTAGTGTGGCACCATAACGGAAAAGTACCGAAGATTCATTAAATCTTCATAAATCTTCCCCTCCCCCGCCCCGCTACGCTCCCCCCTCTAAACCCCAAGCCTAACCCTAACCCTAACCCTAACCTTTGATGGAAGGATTTTGTGGTGTAATTTTTGAAGGGCAGCAGAAGTGCAAAGCGTGAAGCGCCTGAGAACATTGCAAACGACGGGGAAGGCGTGTGAGGAGATCGGAAGAGATTGGACGAAGGAGTCGGAAGAGGGGAGGAGGAGGAGAGGTCAGTTCGGCACATTCACACAAAATCAGAGGAACAAAAAATGATTCGAATTTAATTTTTTTTTTCTTCAATGAAAAAAAGCGAATTAATTTTTGAACGAATTGTTGTAAAATAAATCTTTGGCGTTCTGTCATTTGGTCACATCAAAAATAAGAATTTTTTTATTAAAAACACCGATTTTCCTGGTTTTTTTGCACAGAGTTCAGAAACAAAATGACCGACATTTTCAATTCCACCAGTAAATTGGGGCCTATTTCAAAAGTTCAAAAGAAAATCAGAATTGAAAAAAATCCTGCCAGGAATTAAAAAACAACAAAAATCGCCAGAAATGTCTGAACTTTTATTTTGTGGACCAAATTCTTTTGCTTTTGTTTTTTCTTCTTGCCAAAAGTATCGCAAGTCTGGGCGAATTTTTATTTTATTTCGTTTCAAGTAGTCAATCGAGTTTCGCCCGGCCGCCTGCTCATGCACAAAATCGCAAAAATGGATTTTTGTCCCCGCCGGCAAAAGGGGGAGGGGCAATAATTGCACCCACAACAACAACTGATATGAAATCACCTCGGGCGACGATTAGTTCCGTCCCCATTTCCGCGGATGGAACAAAAAATAAAGTGAAACGGGGAAGGACCCCCCAGGGGAGGATCGATGGTTACAGTTCATTTATCCCCCCCCATTCTCCAAACTTTGAGGATCGCCCTGTCCCTGATCTCCGAACGGCCTTCCTTCCCCAACTTGTCGGAGGTTGCTCTTTGATTAATGTTCTGTTGCGCGACGGGGAGGTCCGGGTTAAGCATGCGAGCAAAAACTGGCTTTTCGGGCAAACCCTCCGAATAATAACACATTTTATGTGGGAATGCGCCTCTGGATGGGCTTTTTCGTTTATTAAGGCCCATAAACGTGGGAACAATTTGACCAAAAACATTTTAAGATTCTTTCTGAACTGAAAATTGGCTTGGAGAGGTCGTCAAAATGACTGGGCCTTGCGGTAAAACCTTTCGAGCGATTTGGTGGGAGTGTTTGCTTTGGCCTCCCCCCGGGGGTTCACCCGCAAAAAAAACATAAATTTATTTTAGGCCCAATTTTCTTTGTTTGTTTAACTCTGCTGGGATGGATTGGTTGTGAAAAAGGTGAACGAATCTCTTGAACTTGGGACCATATTTTTAAATACACGACCAATTTATGGGGGAATGTGAGAATGAATGCATTTCAAATGACGGGGGCCATTTTGAAGTGTCAAAGCGATACAGAAAAGAAGTCCAAAGGCAAATAAAAATACTTTTTGAGTAAATAAAACTAAAGAAAATGTTTTTAACAAAATAATCTTGAAAGATTTAATAAAAAAGGTTTTTCTATTGGTATTTTAGAATAAGGTTAATCTTTAGTATTCATTTAGGTAGAAATATATTTTTTTTTAATTTATGGGCCAAATAAAAATTCATTTCTCAAAAATTGGTTTTTTATTTTATGGGGCCATTAATTGCATTATTGGCCTTAGAAATCGTGTGCCTGAAATGGGCCGGTCGGATGGGTTTTTTTGTGGAACGAATGAATGAATTTATGGACGGACTCCATCCGATTATTAACCGCTGACGTCACAATTGAAATTTTCGATCAGAAAAAAGTAATCAGAGTCAAAACAGACAGTCAAATTACAAACATTCTAAGGATAAATTTTCTTAGTTAATCAAAAAGGAGAAAATATTGTTTAAAATTATTATAAAATAAGTTAAACAAATCAATAAATTTCGGACGTCGGGTGTGAATTTACATATTTAAAAAAAACGGTGAGTTTTGTGTGGCAATTGCCCGCGGGGGGATTGCCAGCGGATTGACCGACTATTTTCCTCGACAATTAGTTACCTTTTGTCCCAACCCGCGCCCTAAAACACCCCGGGGCTCATCGTAAATTCACCCTTAGGCCCTTTCCGAAGCTTTGTTCCCCCCCCCCTCTCCCATCCTAGCAACCGCTGAGGGCATTTGGCCCCAGGGGCAAACCCCGAAGAAATTTATGCCCCCGGGGCAAGGCCATCGAAGTCCAAGCGTAAGTCAGGCGGAAATGAACGAATCAGCCTGGGCCTAAAACCCTTCGTTGCCGGAGGGGGTTCTAATGTAAATTTCTTCATTACTTGGTGGTGGTCCAAAAAGAATCTTCTTTTGATGGGAGGTCATCGATCGCTAAATTCTCGCTTTGTTTATTGCATTCCCGAGAATGATCGCCGGAGGGGCAACGAAATCGTAGAATTCTTCGGGAATTACTCCCGACGGGGACGTCCATCCCTTTCACACATTCCGAGCCAAAGCACAAATTAATCCGTCTCAATAAATCAGCACATCCGCCCAACCGGCAATCGATCGGCTGTCAATAATTTGTGTTGTGCCAGCCTTCCATTGCTTTTTCCCAAACGACGGAGTGACATTGTCCGAAAATTGAGCCCTTTCACACGTTTTAGAARAAAGAAAACAATTAACACTAATTGCTGACAAAATAATCGCGAAAAAAACATTTATCAGGAAATAAATAAATTAAAAATATAAACCAACTGATCAAAGACCATTCGCCAGTGATCTGATCAGTACCGATTGCTGGCCAGCACTTTGTGCAACCGTTTATTAACGCATTTTCCGTCCAACAGAAAGCGATCGACCAGCACCAGTGCCACAGCGCACAGTTGGATGCCAAGAAGGGTGCCAAGGGTAAACACGAGGGCACCTTCAACAAAATTTTCAAATTTAAGTTTTTAGAAAAACCTTACGAAAAGTCCCAGTGGAAACGCAAGTAGACCCCTCGGGGGCAAAAGGTTGCTCTGAATTCAGAATTCCCGCTGTCCGCGGCATCGGCTGGAGATGGCGCTTTTCAATTGAGACGGACTGCAGCAGTTGAGCCGCTGCGGCGGGGGATGGCACCTGCACAATGCGCTGCTGGCGTAGTACCGTATGCAGCCGATGGGCTCGTGCGCTATCGCCTCTGGAAATGATTGCGGGCGCCGTGGGCAAAGTGCCGCTGGCGTTGAGCGGCTGCTGTTGCCCTCCGGCACGACTTTGCTGGTCAGCTAATAAGAGAAACTCATCGAATTAACCCCAATGTTTGAATCACCGAAATGTATATAATCAAAGTACTGTATGGGACTAACCGAAGTACTGTATGTCGTCCGGGTTGTCCAACACGCGGATCAGCCCCACCACGTCCAGTTCCTGCACGGCACCGTCAGTCTTGAGAGGAGTTGAAGCTGTCCCTTCACCGCTGGCACTTTCTGGGCCCATCTGTCGCTTGGCACGTGGTGCCAACGGCGGGGCTGCCACTCCTCTGGATGATCCGTTGCCGTACAGCATCAGAGTGGCCGAGCGCCGCTCGCGGTGGAGATAGGGGTAACTGGGAAAGTACAAGTAAATCCATTGTGCCTTGGGCAATTCACGGGAAATCCAGACAAAACCTGCTCGAGGGCAGAGTTGCAATATTTTCTGCTTGTTCCGAAGTCTTTCCGGACACAATTTGTGCCCCGGCTGACAGTTGGCCAGATGTGCCCGGCCCGTACGGGCGAATGGATGGTGGCCCCGCGGGCGGTTCGACTCTGCCGGGTTTCAGCGTTGCCGGGGAGGTCGAACCAGACTCAGTGCCACCACTGACCTAAAATACGTGAGAGATCAAAAGCAACTCAAATATATTTAAGTAATTATCAGGGTGGCACAAGTTGAGAGCGGTCATTTAAAAAAATGCAGTCATTAAAATCAGTGACCACACTGCCGCCGTATGCGACGACGCCCGAGGGCGGCTCAATGCGTCCGGAGGGCGGACTGACGCCGACAAGCGACTGCGACTGCGACGGTTGCGGAAGTGAACGAAGCGGCTGTTGTTCAACGGAGGAATGGACGGCTACCGACGGGGCGGACGACGACGGCGACGCGTCGGTGGACGAATCGTCGATGGTCGGACATCCGGAAGGCGGCTGAAATGAAATGTCAAATTGGCACACAAAGATGCGCAAAAAATTAAAGTTTTTTTTCTTCTAAAACGTGCCATAAACGCACTGCATTAAATCTGCAATTTTAAAATAAAATCCATAAATTCTATTTAAATCTGAAAATGAAAGAAAGAATCGAAACAGCTAAAAAGGAATTAAGCATTTGGAAATAAAATATTTTCTTCCAAAAATGCCGTCCAAATTACCGTAGCCTATCAATTTTTGCCTTTTACCGTAATCGTTTCGCAGCCTTTGCCCCTATTCTTTACACACAGCCGCAATTGGCAACGGAAGCGCGTCATCGACTTGTCCACAAATTTAAAAACGTTCGATTGCTAAAGGCAAAAAGAAAATATTTGAAATGTTTCGATTGTACCAAAAAGGCGGTGTGCAGATCATTTGAATATTGCGGAGTGCGGAAAAGGTACTGGTCAACGCCGCAACTGTTTAAATTTCTCAGATTTATTTGGCATTTGTCAGACTTTGTTTTTGTTTTTTTGGCATATTTTTTAATTTTTTGGCACCCGTTTTGATCAATGATCAGAATTTTGTCGCCCTGCAAGTCCTCCACATGGCAATTCTGCACCAAAATTCCCACATTTTCGTTGTTGCACTGCCACACGTGGAATACAGTATCACCGACCACCGCAGCGTGCACCTGAACTACCATAACTTTTGGGTGTGTAAACTGGGTACCGTAATCGCACCTCCGGTCCATCCACCGTACCCTTGCGGATTGAATAGGAACACTGGGGGTTGGACGCCTCGTCAAACTGCGGATCCTACAGAATTTTTGAACAAAAATAAATTTAAAAAAGTGAAAAATGTCATATGAATTTGCTGACCAATTCGTTGTGCGTCATTTCGCTGATGTCAATGTTCTGAGTATTGAAAGGAATGTTACCGTATTCCCTCTCTTATGGTATCGCCCACCCGTTCAAGGTCGTCCACCAGATTGGCGTCCATGTACACACATTGGGCGCAGTATGAACGGTCCGAATCGGTGACGAACAGCGGATGGATCTTTTGAATTAAATTATATTTGCATAATTAAAATTACATTTAAAATTCATGTCTTTTCTAAAAATATATCCTAAAAAGCCGTCCGTCAACAAAATTGAGCTGCCACCTGCACGGACAAACAGATGCGATACATTGTGCCGGCCGGGTTGTCCTTAGAATATTCAAATTTGGACATTTTTTAAAAGAAACTCACAAGGCGCTCTTTGGTCATGCCGCAGTCGTTGTGCGGGAAGGCAATTCTGTTTTGATTCCGAACCCTAAAAGTCGAAATTCGGCATTTTGTTCGGCGCCCCTCCCCTCACATGCATTTGGCCGTTTCGTGAAAGTCTTCCGCATAAATTTGGGACGGATTGGCGCTGGATGTTCGAATCTAAAGGCTTTTTTTGCTGAGACTTTTTGGAAACATTTTTTCTTCTTTTAAAGTTGGCATAAATTTTAGCCCGAAAATATTTATTATCTATAAATTATATTCTTTTAGCTAACTTTTAATTTACATGAAAATTGAATTGAATTTATTTGTCCCAACCTCCTTAAAATGTGTTTATTTATTTTTTAAAATTAATTTTATTTTTGCCCATTTCCGTTTCTTTACCTTGGTCTGGGGAATAAAGCCCACCTTGATCACTATGTTGTCTTGCTCGCAGCTGACAATTGGCGTGTCGATGATCTCGTTAGGGTATTTGGATCCGTCGGTACCGTAACACAGGACACAGTAACCGATGATCAGTACCGTACATCGGCACATGGACACTATGAACACTTTGGTATTTGACACGACGGGACGCATTTTGTTGTGCTTTAGCCGACAGAGAAAATTACGCGTGTTTATCCTGATGGATAAAATGCGATGTTAAGCCAGAATTTGGGGGGGGGAGGCGATTTATGAGGGTATGGGCGGCATAAAATGATGTATAAATGTTGACGAATGAATGGTGGACAAAACAATGGGAAGAACGGAGAAGTGATCATCCATTTCCAACGTCTGAGGATGATGAACAACAACGATGATGATGATGATGATGATGATGATGATGAGACTGTTGGGGGAGGTGAAGACGATCCGGGAACAACGGATTTATTTGTGTCCGCATTTAATGGYCGAGCAATGYAAGCGTTTCGTAAGTGTGGCGGGCCCTCCCCAAACGAATAAACCATCGCCGGAGGGACGGCGAAGGCTTACATCGACCGGACCTTGACGGCATCTCCATTCATTTGCTGATCGAAGTTCTTCAATAAATTGGGGTCCCCCCCCCCCCCTCACATTCAATGCTTTCTCTTTCGCCTCCCCTTGGGCGACACTTTCGGAGAATTCTTTCGATTTGAAAAAACAATAGACGAGCGGGTGCTTATTGTGCTCGAAAAAGCCGCTTTTCGCAACATGGACAAAATAAGGTGACAGCGAATTGATCGGACGCATGGAAAGTCGGCGGCCGGCCAATTTTCGGTTGGGGGGGCGTAGGGGTCCCAGCAATTTCAAAGCATCGGATTTGATCATTTGATCACTTCCCAATTTAAGATTAGTCCGTCCATAAGACCACATTAACCAGGTCTTTTAGGTTAAGGAAGCTGTTTAAACTTTAAAGAACTGTGAATTTGATGGGACAAAAATGCCAAACAATGCGCAAAAATACAAATAACTTTAGAATAGAAAAATAAAATATGCAAAAATTTCGTGGGTTTTTGAGCAGTGCCACGATTTCTCTATCACAAGGCTAAAGGCTTAGTGTCCATTAAACGAAGAGAAGCCACAAAAGAGTGCCGATCAAAAGGGTGATCAGCCACCAGTGACGGATGGCGAACAGATCGGTCTGATGGGCCACCTGAAAAGCCACAATTTGGCATTTAATTAGCACCCATTATGCCAACAATTGTTTGACGAGCAKGGTTGTGRTGAGAATGAAGCCCGACAAGACGAAACTGGGCACTGCAACATGGGCCGACCCTGGCATGGGAAAGCGAAAGATTTGTAATTTATAGTTTGTAGTTTATAGTTTAAGCTTGCGTCTACYAACAGCAATGAAAGCCCCAGGCGAGGGTCCGTGCCGAGGAGGCGCCTCAACGGAAGCGGATGAGCACCGATCATGGCGCCGAGTTCGTGCATAAACTGCACAAAGTCTTCCTTCAGCAAAAAATGCTTTAAAGTCCAAATTTGTTCTGGTCTCTCTCTGCCTGATCAGTTCGTAATCTAACCCAAACATGATTGGCTTTTTTGGGTCATAAATTCCAAAAACATTTGTAAATCAACAGGCCAATGTTGGCAAACCGTTTGTGTGTGCCGTCGCGTTTTTAACATGTTCATGGATACGGCACAACGGCGCTTCTCCAGCTCGGCCTTCATCCAAAACGGTGTTGGCAACTGAATGCGTCCGGTGAACACATGGAAGAACAGCCGAGCCTGTAGCTCAGCAATTGGCCAAATGCATCCCCCGCGGGGCTAAAATTAGAAAATTTTCAAAAATAGGGAAAAGAAGTTAAGAGATCAAAAACCGTGCCTGGACATGTCCAATAACGGCTAACGTATGATGCGGTGCCAGCTCCGGTGCGTACATGTGCTTATACTGTACTGCGCAAATGAACGGATTTGGCGAAATGCCCAAAGGACCGGGTCTTTTCTCTACAGGTTTCCCGCCTAATTATACTTTTAAACATTTTTAATAAAAGAATAAAAACCCCATTTTTCTCTAATCAGTGAGTGACCAAGGATAGTTTTTGAACCCATCTGCTGAACAAAATGGATGCAATATATGCATTTTAATCACTGATCAAATGCATGTTCTCGTTCAAAAGGTCTTTTGTGTGCCGCACCAAATGGAAGTCGTTGTACATCACTCTCAGCGTTTTGCCGTGTTCGACCAATCCGAAGTCGAACTCGTAGCCTGTGCAGATAATCACCGTGTCCACGTGCTGTTCAATTGTGCCGTCAACGAATTCGACCAAGTTCGAGTCGGACAGTGACAAAATGTTGGGCCGAATTCGAATTCGACCTGAGGCGAGCAGTGGACCGAGCTGTTCCGCGCCAAAAGTTAAATTGGCACTGAATTTTTGCCAATTATTTATTTACTTTTTCAAAAGTCTCGACGAGTCTCGAAAGCATTGTTTTGAAAAACCTAACCCCGGCTCAACGGGAGAAAATCCCAACCATCGCGGAAAAATAATGGTCGAGAGTAAATGTCGGTATCGAGCAGCATTTACCTCAACAGCCGATGGGTTGGCGGCCCCTGCCCGTTCTGTCGACAATTCGACACAAATTTGGCGCACATTTCCCAAGAAAAGTTTCGGAAGCATTTCGGCACCCATTGACGACCCCAAAAATGCCATTGACTATTGAAGGCGAAATCCCATGGCTTATCGTCGGCCSGYAGCAGTGGCAGCACCCATTGCCCGCGACGCGTGCACAYAAACACCTTTAAATGCAAGTGAAMAACAGACAGAGGGACTAGCAAATTCAAATTTTGCTGAAACATCGGAAACCCCCCAAACTGAAAAAAGTGCCAAAACGGGTAAAGCCAAAAGGCACAAGGGAAGAAGCCACGGGAAAGTGTCAAAGGAGGAGAAGCCTAAACGGGGCAACGTGACAAAGGGGGGAAAGGAAAAAGTGCCAAAAGAGGAAAAGTGCAAAAWAGAAGAAGCCCAAACGGGAAAATGCAAATTGTAAAAATTACGAGTTGGCATATAACAAATAAAAAGTGCCTTTTCGGCTGTGTGCGCTAACATTGTGGCAATGGCCACGCCGGAGTTGCCRAGCCCGACCACACAGACTGTCTTCCCACAGAAGTCGGCCGAATGCMTGAACTGCTCCGAATGGATGACTGTGCCCTGAGGTCAAAAAAGGGATGTGTTCATTTGTCGGTGGATTTGAAGCWTACTTTAAATTTCCTCTCCATTCGGTACTCCGGGGGTCGCCATGGCCTCAGACGGGTYCCCGTYCAGAGGAGCACCGCGTCYAAAAGCTCCTCGACTTCCTGACGCTGAACCGGRCCTTCGTTCAGCTGCACATTCTCCGCCCATTGGACAATCCATCGGCCTGAGATTATAAATGATGGCACAATAATTTGATTCCGCGAATTGCCTGTCTTATCCCAACAGTCCGATCGGCGAATCATTTTGACCTAAAAAGGTAATTAAACTTTCCCTCTCAAATATTCTTACGCACTTCCGAGCCGAATCGTATGTGCTGTGCCAACGTAAATGTTCGCACGTACAGCTCCAGGTAGTCGACCGCGTCGGGAGGACAAAGAAAGGTTGGCAAATGGTCGGGAATGGCAAGTTCGCTGAAGGCACACAACTCTTTGGAGCAGTTCATGGCACTTTGCAATGYYACAGGACGCCCTGAGGGTTTTTGGAAAAAGAAATTCCGGCACAAAAGACTGACTTTGCGCATTCTTTGAGACGGCAAGACGCCAAACTCCGCCGAAACTTTGTTCTTTTTCAAAAATGCACACTTCGCATCCGTACAGAAGGCCCTGTCTGAGAGAATGGAAGGCATTATTTTAGAAATGCCATCAGCGGCAGAAAGAGTGAGGGGACCTCGCGGCGGTGAGACCGCTAGGCCCGGCGCCGACAATTGCAATTCGAAAGTGTTCCGATGGCACCGGCATGCGAATTAAAGCCCGAAAATAAATAATAAAAAAGTTATTTATGGGTTTTATGATTTGTAAGAATTGTGGCCATCAGATCAATAAAAGTCCCTTTCATTGTAAATGATTTCCCCCACCAATTTTGGTACTTAACCCGTCCGGTCCCCGGCCTCTTGCGAATGATCAAACCGCCCACTAATTGATTGATTGTTGGTCAACTCGCCTCGTTAATTACYCATCGATTTTGCGCCTTTTAAATTACACCGCAATTTATAAACAAAAATGGTAAATTCGTCAAAATAAAATTTATTTGAAATTGCTCGACCGGACCCGATGATTTGGCTTTGAAGGCCAAGAAATCGTTGATTCCCTTCAACAAATTCCACGACTTTTGATCTGATTTTTTGTAATAAAAATTTACACTGAATTTATCAGTTTATGAAGTGAGAACACAAACATGAACCAAAATGATGCAAATTCGGTCCAAAATAAATAAATTAAAGACACCGAGCATATCAATTCCACTCGAACCGTCGTTCTCCGTCAAAACTTTCACTCTGAAAACATTCCAACTCGGCAAAGTTTGTGCCACCAAATCCCTCGTGCCCATCGCGCACATTCATCGCGGCATTCAAAGCCTCGTTGAGCCCGTTGCARTGCGCTCGCCCGACGACGTGAATTTGCACCCGATTTGGCTTTGAAATTTCCGTCCGCACAAAATTGAMCAGCTAAACAAATATAAGTTGATTAAAATATATAATTGATGTACCCATTCAACGGTACTCGACATCACTGGACCCTGGTCCAATTCGAGTGCATATTTCAGCTTCCCCTGCTTTTTGAGTACTTGGGACGTCAGCTAAAGGCAAATTGACATATTCAAAAGGGTGGGCTTGGCCACCCACCGAAAGTTCCTTGAGGGTGTTATGTCTGAAGGGCATGTTCGAGATCAAAGTCGGAGGCAGKCCCGCCTGAGGGCCCGTCTTGGTGGAACAGAGTGCCGTCTGACTGATCAACAGACGGCAAAATGCTTCAGCGTTTTTGAGGCCACTAAAAAAGGGACAATTTCTATTTACTTTTTGAGAGGCTTCGGGAGACCGGATTAGCACGGTGGACTTTGAACTCTCATCGGGCGTTCCCAACAAACTCCGCGTGTTCTCGTCTCCAATTTTGCCAACGTCGGAAGTGCCAGAATCATTTTTTGAGCCATTCGACAAGTGCGAAATTGACGAGGCATCCAGTTCAGAAGTACTAAAATCTCGAGAGATCGAAACCCTCTCGACCTTATCCGGCAATGCCAAGAGTAACCTCTGTTTCAGCTTCAGGGTTGAAGAAATGCCAAGATCGCGCAGCCATTCGTCATGATCCATACCGATGCTTTCGTCCCCGACGTTGGTCAGAAAGTCCCTTGGACAGTCCTCACGGCCCAACTCCACAAATTCGGCCGCCTTGAACGGCATCGTGAATTCGATGCCTGGGAATTGAACAAAAAAAATTCAATTTCGATAATTTACGCATTCCCCCCCCCCCTTTTTGATTTATAACCGTCGAAACGAAGAGATTTATTCTCTCCAATATGTGACCCCTTTCTAAATTATTAATAGCCATCCAGAAAAGGCATTCCAAAACATTCCGGCACAAAGTCTTCCCAACCCGGCACCTTTGGCGCGGAGTATTTGTTGAAATCCGGAAGTGCTCGGAGTGATCACCACCACCAAATGTGGCGCCCGTTGCTGCTCCGCCGCCGCCGCCGCCGCAACAGCAGCAAAAAGTGCAGTGAATTGCGGGGCACAAACGTAGAAAAATCCCTCTGAGAATGATGGGCAATGTTTGGAAGYGTCGGGCGGAACGGAAGAAACGGTGCGTAACAGACTCAGCAACGCCTGAGCCCTGTGGTGGTGTCAATTCAAATGTTTTAAACGCCCAAGTGCTTAAATTGATAACCGATTTGAAGAAATTCATTGAATTATTTTATTCTGAACAGATTTTTGAAAAAATCTTCGTTTTTAATTTAAATTTGGTGTAAAATTTCATATTTTAAATGTCCAGTTTCGTCGAAGACATTATTTTTGATTAGAATMGAGTTGTAATTGTTGCCAACCATTGTGTGCAGAGTGTGTCCATAAAATTGGCCTCAATGCTTTGAAGGTTAGCCCTTTTAAGCACCGCATTTTGTGCGGTGGCGGACCGTCGAGGGAACATTTGGACGGCACCAATTGAAGGGAATTGGCGGAACAAAATGGCATTTTGGAGAGATGCCAAAGGAAGTGACACCTGCAAAAATGCTAAAGTCATCCAATTTTAAAACTATAATTCCTACCATTTGTTGATTCTCCTGGTTATTGAAGACCGTTTCCGAAAGTTTGACCGGATAATTGCCTAAAGTTTTTTGTATAAATTTGACAAAAACAGGAGAAAAGGCCTTATCCAACCAAATCACCCACCGGTTGTGCTGCTTTGTCGAGCAGTTAGCCAGGGAAAGGGCTGATCAGAGACAAGTCTTAGCCGGGTGCCCAAGCGCCAATCTCGCGGTGGCCGCGCAGAAACATTTTTCTGAAAATGAAAAACCGTAATTTTGGGCTATTTGGTATTTTCGATATCTTTTTCTGGTGCCAATGCCTACCAATTCCGAATTTTGCACTCCACCGGACAACGATTTAGTAGAATTCGATTTATTCCCGGCAGAATTGACATTGAAATGTGAAAAATCCACCGGGTAGAGGCTGCTGATTGTCTAAAGGGATTTATTTATTTTATATTTGAACAATTGGACTTAAACAAGGGCACAATTTTGTAGAGAACCGTCTTCTCCTTTATCCAAAATTTGTCAAGAAATATAATCCAAAGTTTCATTTTCCCTAAGTCTTTATTTGGTTGGCACATTGTCCAACGAAGCGACGGTTGAAAATGTAATTGATGCCGCCGCTGTGCTGTCGTCGGGYCATTGCCCAATTTGTTCGGATGCCGCACAATCAAAGGGCGACCGCGCCGCGCTGTCGTCCCAATCAATCGGCGGCAAAAAGGCGGGCGAACGGACGGCGGTGGAGGAAGCGGCCAATTCATCTGCCAAACAGCGCCTGGAAAAACAAATCCAATTTCAAAATAAAGTTAAAAACCAAGGGGTAAATGAGGGAGAAGAGAGGCCCTTAAACAGATAAATACAAACGCTTTTTTGAAAGTCCTAATAAACTTTTAAGACTGATTAATTGGAGATTAACCACAAGAAGTCCATTACCTGCTCTTCCGTTTCCTTATTGGACGTCGGATGGCTTCTCTGGATTTCTCCCAAGACGGCGATTGCTCTATCGCATTGAGTGCCGAAGTCTTCGATGCCATGAAATGTTAAAATGGCGTGACAAATTGCCTAATTTAAATTAAATCCCGAGATTTTTTGTTCAGAAATGTAAAAGATACTTTTTGAATTTTAATTTGTCTATCATTAAACAAAACGCCACAGCAACGAAAAATATAAAACCGAAAAGGAAGGAATGTGGTTGACACAGTGTTTTCCTGTTCCAACTTGGCCTGTTCTGTTTCTGTTTCTTTTCCTGTCCTGTTCCAGGATTTTCAGAACAGAATTAACTGTTGAATCGATTGGGTAATATATTTGAATTTTTCCATTTGAACCTAAATTAAACAATTTTCGTAAAAGTCTTGGGTCTTCTGGGGTCAATTCTCGAGTTTCGGGGTCAAGTCTCGGTTTGACACTCTTTTTGACGATGTTCCGCCTGAACTTGTCAGCAAAAACAGAAGTGCTTTCTTCCTAATTGTTATTGGACCACCGAATGGAATGGACGCGTGGCTAACTTGGGATTTTGTGACACAGCGTTCGACCATTCAGACTAATTTGGTGTGTACGGAAAAAATGTTAGGCCTAGGATCCAACTGCGATTCCGTACCTTGACATCGCAAGAATTCAATGTTTCCAAATTTAACAAAAAGGATAATTAAAAAAGAATAACATTTTCAATTTTATGTAACTTCTTTTTACAATAAGTGTATTATAAGTTAAAAAAATTTCTGGCGCACAATTTCCGATATTTGTCGCCCAAATTCCGGCGCCCAAAAACGTTGTTTATGTCTCATTTCTATTGTCGTACTCTGAAATTTGCACGTTTTATGTTGATTCGTTTGCTTATCAAAATTCACTTGAACTAACAAAGTTTTGGTCTAAAAAGTTGAACAAAAGATTGAGAAATAAATTATTTCATTTATTCGAAGAAGTTATCCATCAAAATATCAAAGCATTTCTATCGTCAGGTTCGTCCCTTCGTCCCCTGGGGCACTTTGTTGCAAGAATATCCCCGGGAGCGTCCAGCGGGTGATCGAACCGTATAACAACACAACGGAGTCTCTTCCTCTCTCCCCCGCCCTGGCTGGTAAAGTCAAGAAAAATTGGGTCATCTTGACGGTCCCTCCAATGATCAGATCTGAACTGATCGGAGCTCTTCCTATTCTATCCGGTCAAAGTATCCGTCGGCTATGCGGTTGCTGCCGCCGGCGATATTCCTGCTGCTCCCTGAGGGCAGATTTCTTCTGTGAAGGAATTGCCGCTGTGTTGGTGGAGAACATCGAACAAATTTCCAGCCGAAGCAGCGGTCGACGTGGAGCAGTGAATTCAGTTGGAGGAGCTTCGGAGACTGGCAAACAACAACAGGTATATGTTGGGAGATGCCGACGATGATTGATGGAGGAATTCATTTGGGGAGGTGGTGGTCCGGGAGGGAAAGTGCCGCCGCCGCCGTCGCCGTCGTCGCCGTTGGGGCATCCATCCGATTAAGTCGACGGACGGTCTCGCCCGACTATCAAATTCCTCATCCGATCATCTCATYCCCCCAATTTTCGCTTTTCCATCCTCCAATCTCAATCAAAACTGATTACTTTCGCCGCCCCGCCGAACAGAGAAGCAGTGAAATCAGCCCAAAAAACTCCAAATATCAATTGGAGCAATTCAGCCTACTACAAAGAAAGGCGCCATGGGCCCCGATGATGGAGGTGCCCAAGCAGAATTGCAAGGACCGAGCTTTTCAAGCAGTACAAGCAGCAGTTCCGCAATGTGCAGCGTCAGCACGAAAACAAATTGCGCTGGGGAATGCGAAGGAGAACAGAACGCGGAGGAGGAGCCGTGGCGGGATAGCGCCTACCGGTGGGTCCTCGGCCTGAGCAGTCTGATCAGCCTAATCGCACTGCTCACCGTCTGCCTGCTGGTCCCGTCCATGTACAACCAAGTGCACAGTATGGCACGCTTTGCACGTAACGACTTTGCTTTCTGCGAGGTATGTCTAAACATCCGATTTGATTTTCAGTTTATCTGGATAATATTTGTGATACTTCAGAGGTCTGCTCTTGACTTGGAAGGTTCAGTGCCAAGCACGGCGTATGTGCTCAGCAATCGCACGCGACGTGATGCGAACTATGCCGGGTACAGCTCGACCATATTGGCACCAAATGGGCCGCTCTTCCAGGAATGTCCAGGTAAKCAATTTATTCTAAAATGGCAAATAAACATTAAATAGTGTAATACGGCATTTGTTTTAAGCGTGTTGTGTGCCGGGRGAGCGCGGACCWAGCGGGGACTCAGGTTTGCCCGGCCTTCCTGGCGCTCCGGGCCCGGACGGCGCGCAAGGCCGTCCTGGCACCACACCAAACGCTTCCTGCATTCCGGAACGCGTATTCGAGCCTCCGCCTTGCCTTCCATGTCCACAAGGCCCACGTGGACCGTCGGGCACGTTTATTTTAGCATGTTTCTTTCAACTTTTCCGCTTTTAGGACATCCCGGATTCCCCGGAGAGGTGAACCGCTTCCCCAATACGAATTTTCGAATTCCTTGCGTTTAGCCTGGTGATCATGGCATACCTGGCCGACCTGGCCAAGACGGCTTGCCTGGAAAGCCCGGGGATGATGGCCCGCCCGGGCCAGACGGACCGCCTGGACAGCCGGGCCCCTACGGCGACAAAGGGCCTACTCCGGAAGCCCACATTATTCCCGGTCCACCCGGAGACCCGGGCGAGACTGGACCATGGTCAACTTTCATGGAATTCTGAAAACTTTATTATTTCAGGGGTCCTCCAGGACACCCAGGCCCTCCCGGCGAAGACGGATACCCCGGAGGGGCGGGTGAGAAGGGATGGCCCGGGCCGCCAGGGCCACCCGGTCCAATGGGAACGGCTGGACTGCCTGGTTCAACGGGCGAGTCTGGTCCGACCGGTAAGACAAATGGCACAGAATTGGATAATTCGCGTGCCCCACAAAAACGTGCCTATTTAAAGGTACGCCCGGCACATGCGTATGCCAAGACACGGAGGTGGTGTTGACGGAGAAGAGGCCATTGTCACCGGCTCCCCCGCTTCCGCCCGCAGAGCCAACCAGCGACGCGTACGCCGCCGGACGGATAGGAGCGCCGGCACCGCTACCGCCGATGGACAGCGGTAACGCGGTGACGGAGGATTTGTACAAGCGGAAGAAGAAAAAGAAGAAGATGAAAAAGCGCATCTGATCAAATRGGGYAAGACTTTCGATGAAACGATATTCATTGATCTTCTGGACTGTTTAGAAAGCCATCTTTTAAAGCATAAAATACCCTGACAAATGTGTTGAGCATTTCCAAAAAATGATCAGAGAATTGTAAAAAGAATGTTTGTGCTTTTTATCCCTTTCCAATCGTTTGATAGCCAAACCGACCTTATTGTTATTATAAATGTGTCATTTTATGCAACTATTTACGGTATGCGAATGAATAATATGTGTGAATGATGATACTGTATTTGGTTGTTACCGTATCGGTCTGTCCAGTGATTGTCACAGTATTACCTCCCCCCCCCCTCCGAGGCGTACACAGAACGATTGCCTTTTACTTACCTTTTAAACGGACGACTTTGCTTTTTCCCACTTCTCAGTATACGGTAATCCGCTATGTCTTACCCAAATCATCGCGTACAGTACAGTGTCGCGAGCAAAAGATACCGTAAACCTTTTCCCGAAAATTYAAATTATTTCCGCCAATTGGTTTCGTTAAACAATTATTTCCACATCTGGGTCGGCGCCGCCGCGGCGCYCGATCATGCCACTTTCATGAAATATCCGGTGTTTGCAGGACCTTCCGCCCGTTCTCTGCGCTTTCCTTCCTTTTGAGACGGGTCAAACCCCGCGGGCGATCGCTGATGTTCCGCAAAATGAATGGCGCTGACCTGATCAATGGCTGCTGATCAATCTATCGACTCGACTTTGATCAGTTTGGTGGGTGATCGGACATTCCCTCCGACCGGCGCACTTTCGTCTCCTTCCAAAAAGCGCCGATTTATTTCTTATTAAGTCCTCCTGAACTGTGACAACAAATTAAAGAAGCAAAATAGTCGCCGATCGGCTGACCGACAAAATCGAACAAAGGCTGAAACAATCGTATCAAAGTCCACGACATCGGTTGTCAGCAACGATTAACAATCGGTGAGAGTTAAATAAACCAATTCTTTACACTTTTAACAGTTTCACACAAAAATCAAATAATTAAGGCATATTTAAGTTCGAATTGGAAACTGAAAAGAGATGGCGTCATCAACAAGCGCAGAAAGTCATAATGAAAGGTAATTAATTAGGCATTACGACTTAGGTGTTTAGTTTTATAATTGTTATTTAATTAAWTWAWWTWAAWWTWTTCTTTTGTACTTTATGTGGGGGTACGGTAGGGACAATTTGTCGATGTTTCAGATTTACGCGACTTTGTCCAACGAAGGAGGCGCTGTGGATGCGTCATTGGGTGTATCGGTGCGTCACCGGCCTTCAAATTGCCTTCAGGTCTCCAGCCAAAATTTATGCGAATTTCCAAATTGGCGAGAAAAGACATTTAAATTGATCAATATCTGACTGGTCTCAATTTGAGTGCAGATCATTTTGAAAGAACCTCTCTAGCTGATCAGCAAGACCAAATCATTTTCGGAAAAACAAAAAACAAAAAAAGCGAGTTTTAGCTGTTTATCCATGCTGGTTGTGGCATTGAGTGTTCCGTTGATGTACAGCCAAGTGCAGACCACGCTGCATTATGTGCACGAGCAGATGKACTTTTGCGAGCAGTCCGTCATGGACGCGCAGCTGGCGCTACAAGCCCGCGTGCACACTGCACGCACCAATCGAACAGCACGGCAGACAGAATACGACGACGGGGGCGGCGGTACGCCGTCACTTGGCACCGGACAACCCATCGAGACGGAGTGCCCGGGCTGCTGCATCCCCGGCCCGCCCGGACCGCGCGGACCCGCGGGACAGCCGGGCAATTYTTTTYATATAAAATTTTAAAATTCAAATTTAAACTGCCCGTCTAACATTCTAAAAACATAAACACACAAACGTTTACTATTCTGACGTTCAGGAACGCCTGGAAAGCCCGGATCAGCCGGCAAACCGGGCTCTCCCGGACTTTCACCCAACCAAACGTGTCCTATCTCGGTCAAGCGGGAGCCTCCGCCGTGCCGACCTTGCCCAAAGGGGCCGCCCGGGATCAAAGGCTGGCCCGGCTTTCCGGGCGACGTGGGCCCGGTGGGCGCCCCCGGCGAAAAGGGCCGAGACGGGGACGACGGAGTGACCGGTGAGTGCAGTAAAGGCATAATCTCTTGAAAGTTTAGAAAGTGCCGTAAAGACTTTCCTTTTTATTGTGCCAATGTCAAATCATTAATAAATAAATGGCCGACTCATTTTAACCGAATTTCCTTTCAATTTAGGCGAGCCTGGGCCTCAAGGTCCGCCAGGCTTTAGAGGAGCTCCCGGAGCCCCCGGAGATAAAGGCGAAACCCCAAAAGGTGGGGGGGGGAGTTGGAAGACATTTTATTTTAAATCCCAAAAAAACAGGCGAGGTCCGAGAAGGCCCTCCGGGCGACCCGGGTCCACCGGGACCAATTGGAGCCAGCGGAGTGCCTGGACTTCCTGGTCGAAACGGACAGACCGGACCACAAGGAGGTTAATCGTTTCCGAATTTTGAAAAAAAAACAATTTTTAAAACATTTTAAGACCGAGGCTATCCTGGCAATCCGGGAGAGCCCGGCGAACCCGGATACCCCGGACCCGAAGGTAAAATTATCGAGAGAAAATCTGTCGAAACTCTGTGRTTAGGCTCTCCTGGCCTTCAAGGCCCACCTGGACAGCCCGGGGTCTGCGTTTGCCAGGTCGGAAGTCACAATGTTATGGCACTAACAGTTYGTGTTCTTTGCAGAACATCGATTCCGTCATTGTGGCCGGCCCGGACCCGTCCCAGCCCCGACTGGCCGAGTCCGCCCAGGTACAGTACCCCTCCTACAACACACAATCGGCCAACGAATACGGTGGACGCTGATCGATCAACATAGAGAACTGATTTGTTAACGTTGAATTTCTGCTGGTTAAAAATATATCTTATTGATAAAATTATATTTTCAAATGTTAATTCATTACTATAAATCCGAGACATTTAAAGCAACAATAAACAGAGGTTTTAACCTTTCGAGTCCCACCCTACAAATTATACCAACTGAGTTTTTTCCTTGAAGCAATTTGTACAAAAKTTTTACAATTTTTTCATGGTTTTTTCTTTTCAGTCAATCCTTCTTTTTGCCACTTTTTGAATAGCCTCCCCGCGGGGTTCTCAATGTCAGGCAAAGTCCCACCAGAAACACTTCCACCACTCCYTAGAAACATTCGTGGACGCACGGCAACAYACGTTGACGCATCTAAAACAAAATTTAAAAAATTTGACATTTGAATTTAAGKGCCAACAAATGCCTAAAACTTTGCCTGAACGGCTCGAGCCAGTCCGCTGACCATCCCTAAACAAAAGGCCAATCGAAGCAATGCCCAAACAGACTTTTTTTGGTGGGAGAAGTTGGCATAACTGTTTTAAATTTAACGTTAAATGAAAGCCGTTAATGAATTAGCTAACCTTAGAAGAAGCCATACGGCCAATGAGGAGAGGCCGCCATGAAGTGTCCGTTCCCAAAGGCCCACTTGTGCCAATTGTTGGTCCAGAATGGAAATTGCCGATTTGTCCGCGCCCATTGAACCCTAAAACTAATTTAATTTTGACAATGATTTAAATTATTTTATGTAATTTTGTGATTTCCCTCAAATATAAAAGGCAAATGCTGCATTAATTGAGTTTTTGCCTGTTCGGAGACGGCGTGTTGGTTGAGAGCCCACAAATAGCCGTGCATCCAAATTGGGCTAAACAAAAAGTCCCAAAGTTGCGCACTCAAAAAGGTGGCCACACAYAGGCGGAAGGCGAAACACAAAGCGCGCCGAAATGACAATTCTCGGGCGCCAATCCTTTAAAARATTTTTATTAAAATATTTTAATAAAACATTTTAATTAAAATATTTTAATAAAAAGGAAAAGTCAAATTATAAATTTGAATTAAATGAAAAATGCTTTGACCAGTCGCCGTCTGCGAAGAACAGCGGTTGGCCATTGGCGGCATCTGTTCGCTTTTCGTTTTCATTTTCTTTCATTCTAAAAAATTGTTAAAAATAAATTTTTTTAATATAAAATTTAGGCACAAATTTGCGATGAATGAATGGAATGAGAAATGGGCGATTGAGAGGCGAGCGGCGAGCGACCTTGACAATCGGAGGCCCAACCAAATTTTGGATCAATACCTAAGACAATTTCATGGAATTTCTGAATTTAAGAAATTGAGACTAAATTATAAATAGAACAAAAAAGACTTTAAAAAAATATATTTATAAACTCAAATTTAGTTGTTTAAATGACGTTTCAATAAAATGCTTCTCTCCGCTAACATCCATTCGGCTTACAATTTAGCGTTAAAACGCTTTTCTGGGGGTTTTCGAAGGCTTTTTGAACTAAAACAACTCCAATTAAATGGAAATGTTAGCATTAATATAACAAAAAAGCTCATTAATCTCGCCGAATCAATGCTAAAATAAAATAGTTTAACCTCAGCCCCCGTCGAATTTCAAATCGAATGCAAAGCGATCAATTTTAGGGATTAAAAGTCCCCCCCCCTCACCCCCCGCCACCCAACTCCGACCGATCAGACCGATCGGTCGCTTTTCGGGTGCTCACTTTTCAGGCGGAGAGTCCCCTCCAACCGTCGGCCCCCCCCCCTCCGTTTAATGAGCAAAAAGTGTCCAAACAATCCGGTTACCGCCTCCTCTGGGAGGTCAGGGATGGGATGGACCTCCGAATCCCCAAAATTRCCCTCCACCGATCACCCGGCCTCGATCAATTTTGTCGTCGAACTGTTCCCCCCCCCCCGTCCAATTTCTGTTAGCCTAGCTCCGATTGACTTCATATTTTTATACCATTTTTCTTCCCGTCCAAATTCCCAAAAATTAAAAAATTTGGCTAATTCTGCTGAAAAGGGTTAGACAAAGAAAATATGGGGCAGAACAACAACGGACGGCCATGCCGGACACAGCTGGTCGTGGCATGGGCTCATCGACTAATCATTCTGTTACTGCTTGCCTGTCCATCAGACATGGCACACGCATCATTCAGTAGACTTTTTATGAAGTAGGGGACGGAATCCCTCCCGTTCGGGCGCAACTTTCGGAAAAACGAGTCACCCGGGATTTAAAAATATTTAATTTATTGCACTAAATTTAACAAAACAATACAAAGTATATTTATTTTTGATCTCGGAAATCTCGCTTTTTATTTGTTTCTGGAGACATTTTTGGGCTTTACGAAAGGAAATAAACCATTCTCAAATAGCATAACCGGTGCACGTAAAGGGAAAGCCCAAAAAAGTTTAAAAATTAACAATGCCAAACAAAAATCGAGGAATGGCAATTCGGAATCCGGTCCCGGCCGGGCAGAACTTCCTAATTATAAATAATAAAAATGACCCTTTTACCCAAAAAAAATGGAATTATGCGCAGGTTGGCCAAGGGCGCGGATTCCGTTCGAAGACGACCCCCGGCTGCTCGTCGACCCGGACCAGGCCGTCGCGTTGAACAACGCGCGCATGGACRTGCAGGTTCGCACTTGCATTCGGCTGGTGCCGCGACGCGGCGAATCGGACTACGCTTACTTCACCGACCTTGGCCCTCACATTGAGTGAGCTTTTAGCCGCTTTTGAKAAAKAKAA
>MEIZ01000002.1:538132-550106 GCA_001723225.1 Globodera ellingtonae | reverse complement strand
CCCCCCCCGGGGGTTCTGCAGACGGAAAACCGGTTACTATTCTGTGCCCAAAAATGCGCTCTTTCGCAGAATTTCGCTTTTTATGCAAAAAATAAACCCCGGGGCAAAAGAAGCGCCAAAACATTAAAAAACAACGCATATTTATTTATTCTTTCGCTGTGTGTTCCCATGCATTAATCTCCCATTCTTCCCTAATATTTTATTTTTCGACGGTTTTTCAGACGGACGGGGGGGGGGGACGGTTTTTGTCTCAATTTTTTCTGAGTAATGAAAGAGAAGGTTGTTCCATTACATTAAGCATTTCTCGACATTTAAATATTTAATATAACCAAATTTAATTTTTTTTAATCCCTCCAAATCCCCCGAGGGTCCAAAATCCTCCAAAATCTGAAGGGCTCTCTTTCGCCGGGATTCTCACCGGCGAAGTGGCCCTTCCACTGCGGGCCGATCTCTCCACCTGAAGTGCTCACTTCTAAAACTGTGGGGGATCGGTCGTGACGATGAAATTAAATGCAAATTTAAAATAAAATAAATAATAAAGCACTTAAAATATTTAAAAAATATATTTAAATTTCCCGCTTAGATGTCCAAGGAGTTGTGCTACCGCTGCGGGAAGCCGGTGTACCCGACGGACAAGGTCGGCCCTCTGAAGGACGGTGCCTTCTTTCATCAGGGATGCTTTAAATGGTAAAGACCGAAGAAATTACAAAATAAATAAAATTATTTTCCAATTTTTAGTTATTTGTGCGGCACCCGTCTTGCCTTAAAAACGTATTGCAACAATCGGAAGTACGTTCACCAGTTTCATTAATTGATCACTATGACTAAAAATGTTAAAAATTGATTTATTTAAATTTTCAGGTCCAACGATGACCGCGAGGTGTACTGCCGTAACCACGTGCCCAACGCGCTGCCACACGACCCCGCGTTGCCATTGCCCTCATCGCCCTCCAACGGCATCGACGCCAACGCGTACCAGCAGCAACAGCAAATGCAATGCCCTCGGCGCAGCGCGGATGCTGGGCTTCATGACATGAAAATAGCGGTTAAATACAATAATAATAATCACCTAATCACTTATGCAAAGGCCGGACATAACCTGTGGATAAAGATAATAGATTTATTTTTAAAATAATATTTTATTGTTAATACAATTTTTTTCTTTTTGTATATAAATATGTACAGAAAGAAATCGTTTCCTTTTTTGTGATTTCTTTGTCAAATCCAACCAAACCAAACTAACAAATAAGACGGCCGGTATCATTCGAAAGCGCTTGATGAATATAAAATATTTGTAAGCATAAGCTAACCAATTTGTTACTCTAAAAAAAAGTAATTTTTTTGGATAATTTTCTTAACAAATTCCATTAAAAATTTGTCTTTTTTTTCTTCGAAATCCGTGCCCCGAATGTACAATTTTCTTTCRCGATTTACTCAAAAACTTTCCGGTTGGGATAAATATTTTAKRTTTTTMMTTTTTTTAAATGGGGGCACCAACTTTAGTATTACCAATTATACGTTATTTATTCTTATGAACCTGGCGATTATAGTAATAAAGCGATTTATTAAATCRTTATGTTTTAGGGATTGGGAAAATTTGAGAAGGATCCGTCATACAAGCGAAGTTTCTCTATCCTATGACCGGTTTTCGCATAAATGTAATGAATGTTAGTCTAACCAATCTCCCCACTTAAGCACGCTATGAAAGTGACACAGGCGGTCAAGCCGTACCCGAAGATCAAGCATGGAGGGGCCAAATACATCGTGGACTATGACGCACAGACGCGACTGGAACTGCTGCATCGGCAAGACGAGGACAAACTGTACAAGGAGTTCAATGAGCATCGACAGAAGGTGGAGGGAGAAACAGAAKGGATTGATGAAACTCTTTGAAGCTTTCAGGAACTCCAAAGGTTTGAGGAGGAAACGCGCGAAGAATGGGAGAAGGCGTTGACCGAATTTGCGCGCCGCTACGAATATGGCCATGCCGCGTCTCGGGAGAAGGAGCAGCTGCTGCGCAACCTGACCCTMCGCAAAGAGCGAAAGCTRGAGGTCCTCTGAAGTCGATGAAGCCGAATTTGAATTAAATTTAAATGTTTTTGTGTAAAGACTATCACATCGAAACGAAAGGAACGCGAACGGATGCGAACCGCGGAATTGGTGGACGAGCAGGCGAAAGAGATGGTGGGAGGGGAGGCGTTTATTTTCTGAATTAATTAACAATCAGATGGATTTGTTTCGACAAGCGCGAACTCAGCATCAGACCCAACAAAAAGAACAAAGGGAATGTGACGTTGAGGAGACCACCAGCAGCTGTTCCGGTCCGAAAAAGTTAAAATTCGAATTTTYAAAACATTCAGGCGGAATGCCTTCCTATCCGGCAACTCCTCCACCGCCAATGCCGCCCTCGTGCAGCAAAAGGTGAAATTTAAACATTTAGAATGTTAAATAATGCTTTACACATATTTAAAGATGACCCCCCCCCCAAAATATCTAAATTAAATATCCATTTCACGGACAAAACATCGAAATGTCCCTTCCAATGCTCAGGCACATTTACACCGACACGGTGGTGTTCCAGCAGATCGATCAAGTCGCGGTCAGTGTGGCCAATCAAGACCTGCACAGCTTCACGGAGCTGATCAGAACTTTGATCTCCGGCGCCCGCTCCGATGTTGACAAGGCACGCGCAATTTATCGATGGATCACAGTGAAGAATCTGAACATGATGAACTTCGACAACGATTTAGACAAAGAGTGAGTGATCGCGTCCTTTCTGAAATAAGTTGCAAGACAATGGACAGTCCCTAAGTTTTTGCGCTCAAATCATTGTTACAGTACACCGATGGGGCTGTTGCGAGGCATCAAGTACGGTACCGAGAGTTACCACGTGCTGTTCAAACGGCTGTGCAGCTATGCCGGTCTCCACTGCACGGTGATCAAAGGCTTTAGCAAGTCGGCCGGCTACCAGCCGGGGCTCGGCTTTGACGACAGCCGCTTCAGAAACACGTGGAATGCGGTGGCAATTTCATTTTATACAACAAAAACTAATTTATTTTATTAAAGGTGTTTTTGGACGGTTCCTGGCGTTTTGTGCAGTGCAATTGGGGCGCCAGACATTTGGTAAACGCCAAAGAAAATGTCGGGGGTAAAAAGGCGGCAATGGCACAAAATGGGCACGACAAGAACGGCACTGGAGGGGTRGGKAACAATTTGCGCTACGAATACGACGACCATTACTTCATGACAGACCCCGAGGAGATGATCTACGAGTTCTTCCCGGATGAGCCTCAATGGCAGCTGTGAGGAAAACTTTCAGTCCCTTGGAGACATGTTTCCATACTTTTCTGTGTAAATTTTCTGATCAATGATGATCAAGCCAGATCATTATCAAATAGGTAGCTGAATAATATCATGAAGGGAACAGTCGGACCTTGATTATATCACCTAAAGTTCTTCATTTTAACCGAAATGAAGCAGTCCAGATAACGCCAACCAGGCAGTGACACTGATCAAATTCCCTCACTTCATGACCGTATTTGCGTCCAAATTTAACTTTCTGTTGCGAATTTTCTGTGAAAGCAATTCTTTTTCTCATTCGAACTCCGTACAAAAGCTAACCTCATTTAATTTCCCACTAAATTTTTCTTAGTCTTCCGCGCCCCGTCTCTCTGAAGCAGTTCGAGCAGTTGCCCTTCGTCCGTTCGTTGTTCTTCCGGTACGGCCTCCGCTTCAGTGACCCGCGTCTGCCGGCGGTGGTCCGRGCGGARAAATCGGGCGCCGTTTCAATTGCCATCACTTTGGGTACTGATGCGTTGGACTCGCTGATTTTCCACTACAATTTGCGCTTCTTCGACACCGACGATGCCGAATTGGACGGGGGYRTGGGTTTGAAGAGGTCAATCGGCCCCTTTCTTWAAGAGGTAACTCTCCTAATATTTGAGGTTCGTCATGCAATCGTCGATGGACGACTCCGTCGTCTTCCGTGTCCATGTGCCCACTACGCGACCCCTTTTGCTGGACATTTTCGCCAATTCCGTGTCGCCAGAACACTATTTGACGGGGCAACCGATTAAATTCAAAAGCGTTTGCAAATTTAAGGTTGGTTATTTCGTAAACTCTAACCGAAACCTTTAAATTTAAGTTTATAACGTGCACTTTTCTTGCACAGATTGTGTGTGACAGTCTCCAGCACATAATGGTGCCATTGCCGGAATGCGCCAGCGGCGAGTGGGGCCCGGCAAAGGCCTTTCGTCTGTTTGGACTCGTCCCGCGCACGCACGAAGAGCCGATCATCAACTGCGACCAGTACTGCGAAATCCGCTTCAGGCCAGCCTAATCCTTTTGTAATTAAATTGGACATTATTTTATGGTCCCCAATTTTCAGGGTGATGAAGCCGCTCACGGAGCTGGTGGCCAATCTTCACAGGAACGGAATGGAGAGTCGGCACCTGCAAAAATGTGTGCAGTGTTCGTTGGACGACGACGAGATGGTGATCAGCTTGGCATTTCCCGACGAAGGCCAATACGGAATGGACATCTACACAAGGTGGCTGCGCCTATAAGACAATACGCCTAACCAGTATTATGGCGCAGATTAGACAAATATACGAAATTTGTGAAAACTTTTAATTTTTTAAATTGTTTTTTAATAGGGACGCTAATCAACGGAATGGACTCAACGGTCGCCAAATGCTCACCCATTGCTGTAAATATCTGATCAACGCACGTGTCGACTGACGAACGAAGAAAGGGACAGAGAAATTAAAGACATTCACATGAAAGAGAAAGAAAGGGGAGGAGGGAAAGCGATTGACATTTTTATGTACATTTTTCCAATCTTTTGACCTCGCCAAAAATAGCAAAAAAMTATCTTCAAATTTTAAATGGAACCGCCAAGGACAAGAAATATGAACACTATTTTTTTAAGAAAATAACATTAAAATGCGAAATCCAATATATTTTCCAATAAGGACTAAAAAATTACATTTTTTCATGAGGCCGTTTTAGCTTTCTTCTTTAAAACATGCGGACGAAATGTTACCCCAAAAGATCAWGGCAGTGCCATCGGCTCCGCGCCCTTGAACAAATCTGGCACTGCTCCGCCTTGGGTCCTTCGGAGCACATTCATTCGATTTCGCGGATCATCGTTGGGGTACCACTCGTTATTGCTCTCCTTCATGTTGGCGTCCTTGGCCTTTGTAACGCCCGAAGTGTCCTCGGGTGCCACCAGTTCATGGTCCATCCTGAAGTTCCGCCGTTATYTGTGYCTACCAAAATGCAAAAAACAAATAACCATTCGTCCCCCTGAATGTCCTGCGCGTCCAAGTCTATTTTCCCTTGCTCCTCCGAGGTGGCCAAAATGATTTGTTCGCGACTCTTCTGATCGCTCAAGTCCACCGTTTTGTCAAACAAAATTTCACGAACGGTGGCCCTTTCTAGCGTCGTTTGGAAACGGTCCAATAACGCAATTGTCTAAATTTGTTTTATCAAAAATTTCCACACAAAAATGATGGACCTGTTCTTCCCGCTTCGGGTCCACCGTCTTCACAATGCCTTTTATGCCCGTTTTGAACTTTAGTTTCAATTTGTTGTACATTTTCATGCCATCCGTGGCAGTTGCTTCTGCAACAAAATAAATAATAATCTTTTTTCTAAAAGGGCAGGCAATAAACCGCAACTTGCCTTCCTCCTCCTTTGCTTCTTTGGGGCCGCGTACCGCCTTTTTATACTCCCTTTGCAATTGTTTGAGTTCCGACGAAATTTTCCCCCTTAAATTTAAAAAAAATTGGAAAACAAAAACTGGAATTACAATCGTAACGTAACGGTTGGCTTAAATAGCCAGGGATTTCTCGTCAATACGAGATTGAAAGCTGTGGGAAAGTCGGGAAGCATTTATGTGGGAAAGGCCAGTGATGGCTGAGGGGGAGATCGATGGAAGTGATAGGGACATAATTTTATGGTAAAGTATTTCCGGTCGGTTGTGTGACCGTTGCGGGAAATGGGAAGAATTTCATTTTATAAAAGTTGCTCACATTTCCTCCCGTCGTTGCGCATCTTTCTGTTCGTCCACCAGTTGGTTCAGGTCCTCGTCGTGCCCCGCCCCGCCCTCTTCCGCAAATTTGACCTTTTTCCCCTCCCTTTCGTCCTGCAACTTCCTTTTGACTCGATCCAACCGTTCCTCCCGATGCCTTTCCTCCCCCTCCTCCTCCTCCCTTGGGCCAATGCCCAATTCTTCCGGCTTCACTGCACTCTCCCTGCTCAACAGCTCATCCTCCAGCACATCGTGCGCACTCTTCGCTTTGAATTTCTAAGAAAAACTGTCGGGACGCCTAAAAATGCCAATGCCAACCTTGCTCATCAGGACAATATGTTCGTCGTCCTCGTCCATTTCGTCTCCAAATGACAAAAGCGAAGTGTTTCTTTTGGTTGCTGTTATTCCCGATAAAGCCGCGTGTTTCTCCTTTTTTGACTCTTTTCTCTTCTTATCCTTCGGCACTTTCTTCAGCTCGATGTCATCAAATGGGTTCACCAAGATTTTGACACCCGTTATTTTATGTGCATAAATTGGACGCTCGTTTTTGTCAACTTCATAATCATTCAGCTTCAAAAGGTTGAACAAAGTGCCCCCGACAACCTTAAGAAAAATATGTCCGTCCGCTCAGAAATTCGTTAAAATTGTTTCGGCGGTGCCGATAAACGCGCCGAGCCGCCCCAAAAGTTTAAACTAGGGCTAGGAGTTTTTCGAAATGTTCGATTTTAGGATATTTTCTTTTATTGCATTGCGGGGGCCTCACCTTTCCAAAGAGTGTGTGCTTCCCGTCAAGTTCGGGGGCCTTGTCAAACGTAATGAAGAATTGAGAGCTATTCAAGTTCTTTTCGCCAGCTGTTGCGACTCGTCCACGGCGATCGAATTTGAGTCTTTGATGAAATTCACTCTGTAACCAAAAAAAGAATTGTTGAAATAATATAATAAATAAAACATAAGAACCAGACTCCCCCCCCCCTCCACCGAAACGCACGGTCTGACTACGCAACCTTAAACGGTTCTCCGTAGGAGGATTCGCCTCCTTGACCCGTGCCCGTCGGGTCGCCGGTTTGAACGATAAAATTTTTGATGATTCGATGGAACAAACATCCGTTGTAATAGCCATCCGCGCAAAGTTGMATAAAATTGCGACAAGCAATGGGACATTCCTTTGCCCACAATTCGATGTCAATGTCACCGACGGTCGTTAGCAGACAGACCTAAACAAATGAAGTCAATACGAAATGTCAAGAAAATGGATTACTTTTCCATTTGTTGCCGGTTCATTGATATAAAACGAAGACATTGTCACTGAATGGACGCAATTTTATGATTTTTAATTTGTTGAATTAATCCAGGGATGCTAATAAAAGTTTTGGTAAAATTGCATCATAGCGCCCAGACTCCACAGCGATTCATTTTTGCATCTACCAGGGCTAGGATTTTTAGGCAACGAAATTTTTCTAAAATAGGCACAAAACCCATCAAAATATTCAGGCACTAAAAATTCTATTTTTTGAAATTATTAAATTAACAGAACGCCAAAAAAGAGAACGGTTAGAGAAAAAGAGTGAAAAGCGAAATAGTGCAATCAGACAGTAATAAAGCAAAATGAATCGTTGTGTGAACGTGCAGTTGTAGAGGAGAATGAACGAGCAAAAGTCTCAGAGAAGGGATGCTTGTAACTTACTATTAGCTAGTTCGTAAGGTTCTGAAAATTTCAGGAAAAAACAAATGATCGGAAAAAATTCTGAAAGATTTAAAAAACTGGATTCTTAAATTGCTTCGCAAAATATTAATTTTAGAAGTTTTTATTAACTGAATACTCTCTGATCTTCTTAATATGGTCGATGGACAAACAAAAATAGCGCAACCGCAAGAAAATAATCTGAAGCGGGGATTTGTCAAACAGGTCGCACCCTGGCCTTGAATAATCGATTGACATTCTCACTTTTAGGTTTTAAGTGGCGATTCCGTAGTGTTACAGCTTCCGCCAACTGTCCAAGGTGCGGTGCCCACGGAATTGACTGTTTACTTAGCCAATGTGGCCGCGCCACGTTTGGCTAAAAGGCCCACGGAAAACTCGGAGGCAACGCCAGATGAGGTGCTCCAAAATTAATTTGTTTTTAATTTTTGATAATTCATCAAAAATCGATTTTGGTTCTTAAGCAATAAAATCTTTATTTTAAGCCTTACGCATGGGAAGCTCGTGAATTTCTACGCAAGAAAATTGTTGGACAAGCGGTGCTTTTTGTGCGTGAATTTCAAGCCACATCGGGCAGAGAGCATGGCAAAATCCTCCTCGGATCATCGGGGACAAGTGCTGTTCTGTAAAAAATAAAAATAAGAACCCCAACTTTAGACGTTGAAAATGCCGAAAATGTTTCCGAAAGTGGAGTTTCTGCCGGTTGGTTGGAGGCTCGACCCGGCAAACAAATAGAGTTTGTCATCGCATAAAAAATTGAGAATGAATTCGGCATACTTTTAAAATGGMTTWATAATTCATGAAACTTTAGTGAKTARACGAAGAAGTTGCTCGACCTTCAAGAACAGGCCAAGACTGCGAAAAAGGGTCGTTGGTCGGACGACGAGTCGCTCAAACATGTGCGAAACGTCCAATGGATGATCGATGATCCACGGGAATTGGTRACCAAATATTCGGGGAAGCAGCTGGACGCAGTTGTTGAACAGGTCATTGGATAAGTCATCTACGCGATGAAGGAGAAATCTTCGCGCCCATTTTCGCTRTGCTTACTATATTTTCAAAGAATTCAAGCTAGCTTTTGAATTTTACCAATTATCCTGATTTGCTTGGGGCGGGGTATGCCATTCTTTGTGCCAAAATGATATTTGAAGTGATCAACCTCACGAAAAAATGAGAAGCATAAAATMATTAAGAATTCGTCGGCTGACAGTCAGACGATTAAACTTGCCCATTYTATTTTTTTAGGTGCGCGATGGCAGTACAATTCGTGCCTTTCTCCTGCCTTCGTTTGAATATGTGACCATTGCACTGAGCGGTGTGAAGGTGAAATATTGGGAGCGTTAAAGAGTTCTAATTCGTTATTCTGTAGTTAAAAGGTAAAGGGTAAATTGTGTAAACCTTAAAAATAGGCTCCTCGGGTCGGAAGTGAAGGAAAGCCGGAAGAGTTTGGTGAAGATGCCAAACTGTTTGTTGAGCTCAGACTGCTTCAGCGAGACGTCAAAGTGTTGTTGGAAACAACAGCAAATCAGGCATTTGAGCAGTTGAACAGAGATGTGACGAATGCTAGATATTTTAGAGTTTTATCGGCACTGTTCTCCACCCACGTGGCAACATCGCGGAATTTTTGCTCAAAGAGGGGTTGGCCAAGTGTGTGGACTGGTCCATGGCGGTTGTGACGGGCGGCGGCGAGAAATTGCGCGAGGCCGAACGGTTGGTGGTGCTAATGGCAGTTGCGAAATTGTAGRTTTTGCATTAAAAATTAGAGAGGCGAGGTTGGATTTTTGAAAGGTGTTTAAACTCGTTAAATTGAGCTTTCATTTTCTCAATTTTTGTCCGTTTTAGTTTTGCTAAAGAGAAGCGTCTGCGACTGTGGAGATCATTCACCGGACCAACTTCAACCGCAAAAAATGCATTTAATGCCAGAGGTAAAAAAAGATCACGAGAATGTTTTTTTTTGTAATCAATCTTTAATTTGTTAGTGACGGAAATTGGGCTGGTCGATTCGCTGTCTGTGCTCAAAGATAATGGTGAGGAGTTGAAGGTGTACTTCTCATCTGTACGGGCGCCGAGGCAAGAATTACTGTTAATCCAGAAGTTCGCCCAAAATGAAACTTTAGACGAGAAGGTGTCGAAGGGGTCTCCGGCGGCGCACAACGCCAGTTCCGACCTCTCTACGACATTCCGTTCATGTTTGAGGCCCGCGAGTTTCTCCGTCGGCGTCTGCTCGGCAAATCAGTCCAGATTGTTCTCGATTATGTGCAGCCCAAGCAGGATCAGTTTCCGGAGAAGACTTGTTGCACCGTTCTGTTTAACAACCAAAATGTGGCCGTTATGCTCATTCAACGCGGATATGCGCGAGCGGTGCGCCACGGGCGTGACGACGACAATCGTTCGTCGCAATACGACGCTTTGCTTGCCGCGGAGTCACAAGCGGAGAAAGACAAGAAAGGTAAATCCAACCAATTTAGACTCAGATTTCAACTAAGTTTGTTAATTTGAGGCGTTTGGGCTGATAAAAGTGCCGATAAGGAAGAAAAGCCGCGCACACTGCGTGTGCAGGAGTTGCAAGGCGACGCCCAACGCTCCAAGCAGTTCCTCCCGTACCTGCAACGTTCAGCCCGCCTCGATGGAATTGTAGAGTTTGTGGCCAGTGCGTCCCGTTTGCGCGTCTATGTGCCCAAAGAGTCGTGCCTTATCACTTTTCTGTTATCCGGCATAAACGCCCCGCGCACTGCCCGAACCGGCGGTGATGGCCGGATGATTGGTCAGGATGAAATGTGCGCGGACGATGCGCTCAAATTCACGCGGCTGAAGGCGCTCCAACGTGATGTGAGCATAAAGAATAGTAATTAATGAATGATAAACATTTTAATATAAATTATTTATGGATTAATAAAACTGGCGGTTTCTTGTTTTGTTTGGTACTATTTTAAACAAAACGCATTAAGGTACAAATTGAAGTTGAGACGATGGACAAGGCCGGGGGTTTTATCGGCTACATGTTCGTACCGATTCCGGGCGAGAAGGGGTTCATATACAAGAACCTTTCTGAACTGCTCGTTGAGTCCGGCCTTGCTAACGTTCACTTTACCGCCGACCGCTCATCTTACTACAACCAGTTGGTGGCTGCGGAAAAATGTGCCAAAAATGCTAAGTTGGGCATTTGGAAGCATTGGAACGAAGCGGCGGGCGCGGATACGGCTGCCAATAACGAGGAAGAGCGTAAAAAGCAAGACAACGACGTGTCGGAGCGCAAGTTGCAATTCAAGAAGGTGCTGGCCACMGAAATCTACCCGGGATTTCGATTCGCGGCACAATACTTCGAMGACGGTTGGGTCTAGAGAAAAGCTTGTCTTTGTTAATTTTCAACGATTGATGTGCTTTGTTTCTTAGGTCCAACGATCGAAAAGTTGATGAACGGTCTCCAAATTGAGATGAAAGGCATGCCGACTAGTCAATTTGTTCCCAAACGACAACAGCTCTGTGCTGCCAAATACACTGACGGAGACCTTTGGCATCGTGCCAAAGTTGAGGGACAAAAGGGTGACCAAATTGACGTGTAAGGAGGCGAATTTTGGATTTTTGATTCTTAATTCAATTCAAATTACAGTTATTACGTCGATTTTGGCAACGTGAGTTTTTCAACCGGTGTTTATTTTGTTTGTAAATTGCATTATTTCAGCGCGAAACTCTTCCGATTGGGCGAATTGCGGCATTGCCACCTCAATTCCATGCTCAACCCCCGTTGGCGAAAGAATTCCAACTGGCGCTCATTTCAGGTCCAGACAATTTGATATTGTGCATGTCAAATGAAAGAACAACAAATAATTCTAATAAAAAAATTCTGTTTAGCTCCACCAGACCCGACCTACGCGGACGATGCGACGATGGCATTCCAACGCATAGCCTTCTCCAGGCCGTACCTGTTTCTCAACGTTGAGTACAAAACGATGAGCGGCACTTTACCGTCCGTTGACGCGGTCTCRCTCTATTGGGAAGAGGCGGCGGCGAGCAGTATCAGCAGCGGRGGCGGGWCCGAWAAGCGAGATGTGGCACGACAGCTGGTCGCAGAAGGGCACGCATTGGTGGAAAAGCGACGCGAAGCACGACTACAAATGATGGTYAGGCTGACAATAAGACYYCYTGTCCRACGTATAAGAGAGGGTTAGYTCTGGATAATGTTTTGACTACATCAAAGAMGTCAACTTGGTGTTAAAATTTAAAAAAGAATWWRCKWTTTT
>MEIZ01000002.1:521038-531970 GCA_001723225.1 Globodera ellingtonae | reverse complement strand
TCTTCGCTTTTCGACTCCCTCCTCCTCTACGGCGAATGTGCTCATTTCATTCATAAAAAGCTGTCCTGTCAAATATTTTAGCATATCATGAAAATCAAATTAAATTTTAAACACAAAACAAAATTTCCCGAAAAGCTGTTCTAACTAACTGTAAACGTCTCCGATTCCAGCTGGTCATCATTTGCCCGATTGCGATGAAGGTGCCTCCGTTATCGAGCTGATCAGCGACTTTTTGCCACATTTACACACTTTGGACACTTTTGTGCGCCAATGCGAACGGCTCGCCGCGTGCATTTTTTGTCAACTGAATGCTTTATTAGCTTTGTCGTCGTCAAATGGCGGCGTAAGTGCCGCACAACAACAACAGCACTTGATCAGCTTAACTTTGGTGGATGGAATCCGCGACTTGGCAATGGACAGAGTGTGGCGGTGTTTGGGTGAACTGTTGTCCGTTCTCATTGGTCCACCATTTTTACGCCTTTCGCTTAACCTACCTATTTTTTGTGTTACAGTATTCGACGAAATGATCGGTCACCATCCGTTCCTGCGCACTCACTGGTCGCAGTTCGTCCGTTCACTGCGTCTTGCCCAACACAATCCCGCCCAATTTGCACTGCACGGCCAATCGGGCCGACTTCAGCAGTTGAATGAAGAAATTGCGCGATTGGATGCCGAATTGATGGGCGGAAACATTTTCGGGGTATAGACTTTCTTCATTTTTTAGCCATTTACCCCCCCCCCCTTTATTCTGCAGAACATTTGTCAACGTCTCGCCCGGGCTTTATTCGACAGTCTTCCTCAGCAGCAGAAGGCATCTTCAGTGCCGTCTGCCGGTGAACGTGCTTTCATCGACCGTTTCCGTCGTGCCATTATGGACTTTTTGGCACGTTGGGACCGCCTGTCGGCGGCGGAAGATGCCATTCCGGACAAACAAAGTCTTCTTGCACTGTTGGCACTWGCACAACTGTTCCATGCATTGRTGGCTGRCAACAACAAAAACGGCGACGCCAAATGGAAGATGATCGACCGTAAAATGTTACGTGCARTGTACGCAACCCATAAAAGAGTAGGTTGAACCGAACGAAGTTACGTTTGAGACTTAAGGCGGTATTATCGGTTTAAATCTCCGTTGTGTATAGACTCAATTCATTACTGTATTTATTAATGGATTGTTTCGTCATCAACACATTTGGTCAGGTTGTCGCGTTCCATTTGGTCGGCGACATTTTGTTCACACCCGCCGAACACATRGCCAAAACGTACGGGCCAATTGATGCGGACGTAATTGAGCGCAAAGCAAAGGCATCGGCCACCCAGGCTCGAGCAGTACTTCTGGAGCACCAAATTGCACAAATGGATAGGGAAGCGCAAATGGTAATTATCCAAAAAAWAATAATTTTGAGCAAAATCTAGCTATTTGATGTTCAAATTTATAGCTAAAACTGTGCGTGACCGAATGGTGTCAGAAAATGGACGAATTCGGCTGCTGTCCGCCCACCAATGGCGAACCCCCAGAGGAGATCGTCGATCGGAAGTGCAATTTGCTGTTCGACGGGGCCAGAATTGTGGGCAAGTCATRCATCCGGTTCTTGATTTTTGTATTAAAAGATTTCAGATAAAATTGGCCGTCTTCTCAAGTGTATTCTGAACGGTCATTTGGAAAAGAATCGACCGCTGACTAAACAAAATGCTCGGCTTCTGTTTAAGCTGGTCCAACAGTTCAAGGTGTTTACGGGAGGGAAAGTGTCTTATTTGTTAGGCCGCGTTTGGTCGCTGTCCATTTTCGACAAATTCTTTTTCTAAGATTTTAAGTCACTAATTCAAAAATTCGCTTCAAGGCATAAATATTTGTTTGGGATGAAAAACCCTCTGACAGTACAAAAAAAATGCATCGAGCTGAAAACATAAAAAGTACATTTTATTTTTTAAAGCTTCGGACCCTCAAAAACAATAAATTTCTTTTAAAAAAAAGTAGGAATGGCAACCCTGGATTGAACCCTAACATCAGACTGAGTTCTTCGCTCTGTCGAAGCCTTTTTAGTCTATTCCATCAGCGAATTTCTACGACCTTTTGTTTCCAATGGGCGGCGGTGTTGGAATGGGCTCAATTTGGTTGTGCCAAAACAGCGAGCGCACTTTTGCTTCTTTTTGACGGCCAAATTGGCGCATTGGCCTCAACTGCTAGCGGACGCGGAGCCAAAAATGCGCATGCCGTGGCCGCTTTTCGCAATGCCCAATTTTCTCTGGCACAAACAATCACCAAAAATGGCATTGTTCGTTGCGGGGTTGCGGTGGAGATGGCCAACTACAGCGTGAGATTCGTGAAAGCTTTTCATAATTCTTAACAATTTGGCAGAAACTTATGCGTCTTCCCGATGTGCAACGGGTGGACGATCAGTTGATTCGTCTTGACCTGCTCTCCAATGTTGGGGCACTGCTCCATCGCGTCACCGATCTGTCCTTTCTCTATTGGCATCGGCAATTCCTCTGCGAAACTTTTTGCGGCTATRTGATCAGTGACACAGCGGCGGGCGAATGTGATCTGGTAAGCATTAAGMMMGGGTTTTGAATGGATTATTTTCTTTTGTTTGAACTTTCGYTTTAACCRGAAAATTTAGCATTTTTTCGAGGCACTCAGCGACAGCACTCACCAATTACTTCAAAATGCCGTTCATTCTGATCATCAAGCGCTTCTGCACAGCTTTGGCATCGAAATGTTCGCAATTTTTAAGGAGGTTCTTTCCATAATAATTTTCGCTTTATTGGTTTTTTATTTTTAGAAATTTCTGGACAAATTATGCACTAAAATTGAAAACGACTTGCGCTTCTCTTATCATTCGCAGCAAAGTGCCTCGCTGGATTCAATGGGCCAACTGCTCTTCGGCGGGACGTCGGATGGAATTGGAGGAGTAGGCACCCCCCTTCGGCAGAATATTCAACATGATCAGCATCAACAGCTTTTACTTGGTCATCCGGACGATCCGACAACAAAATCGGCTTGTTCACCATCAGCGACAGCTGCACAGCATCTGTTCCGTCTGCTGCACTTGCCACCTTTTCAGATGGGGGACAAACTGATCAATGTGAAAGGTGTGAGGGGTGGGGCTTACGCTTTGATCATTTTGAACCCAAATTTATTAATCTTATTAACGACAGCCTTCGTGACGTGCCATTTGGAGTCCACATTTTACAATTTGTCTGTGCTCGCATTACACGACTGTGACAGTTATCGACGCATGGCGTTGTTGGCCCATCAGCGCTATCAGCTGCGTTTGTTCGACACGGGGTTGCCCAATATGAGTGTGGATCAGGGTCAGTGATTTGTTTTGGCGCAAATTCATTGAAAAAACTTTTTGCAGGGTTGGATCTTCTTATGGTGATGACCGATGTCGACACTTTTGTGGCCAATTATTGTTACGATTTAAATGAGCAGGTTATAACATAATTGGATTTTTGGTCTTTATAGAAACAAATGAATAATTTTTGGTGTTCAGTTTTTCATTGAACGCAGTGGACACGGAAAGTCACAGTTGAGCATTTTGCGTGTCCAACAGGTGGTCAACTCGGTCAAAACTCATGGACTCGGCATTTTGAACACATTGGCAAGCTTTTTTTCTTTTATTATTTATTTCAATATTAATTTAAGGTGAATTCGGCTTACAAGTTTTTGCGCGTCCAATTACAACGACTTTCCCTCTSTCTTTTTGACGAACGCATCAAAACGCTTTTAGTGCAAGAGATACGGTTTTACCGCGACGCGATGGACGAATTGGACCAATTGGTAATTTAAACAAAAGAATATTTTCTGTTTGAATTTCGTTTATTGCAAAGTATCCGATGAGTCGCGCTGAAAGATTGGCCAATGCWTTGCGTCGTTATGACGGCGCCTCACTTGGCACGGACGGCGGCGCCGATTGTTTGAACAAACTTCGGGTATTATAGTAGAGTTGTGTCCGAAGTTTTTGAAATGCAAAAACAAATTCTGTTTTTTGACTAAACTTCGCCATCATTTCCCGCCGTTTGTAAAGGTGCTGATCACTCGAATGGGCAACATGCTCGGCTTGTTACGACTGATCCGTACTGGCATCGTCGAGTTCTGCTCCCCGGTTATTTTTCACGAATCTTTGGATACTGTTGGAGCTGAGAAAGGGCACAAAACAACTGATCAACAGCACAATCCGACAACTGCACATGTCGCGGAGGATGCGCGTTGTCTGCGCGATCGTGCCTTACAAAACGCGTTGTCTAGCCTGACTGACTCCCGTGATTGTGTTGAGGTGGGTGGATCGAACTTAAGCTTAAATTTATACATTTTTATCTTTTTTCGTTCTCTTTAGCTGCTCACTTCGGTATTTGCGCGTGAYTTTCGCTGCAATGGCTCCAAAAATTACGGCCATCTCCGCCACTTTTTTGTCGCCGTGCCCGCGCTTACGCTGTGTCACGTTGAGCATACGACGGGCTGCCGGGCGCGCCTTCAGACGAGCGCGAGGAGAGAGACGGCGATGACAACTGAACACCCGGAAGAGCGGCAGCAACAGACGGTCTTTGTAGAGGACGGGTTTAGCATGGGTCGGTGAAGGGGGGGGGGGTGCTCTGACAATGTTTGGGCCGTAATAAATTGGTAAAAAAACATTATGGGGTGGACTTTTCTTTGTCTTTTAACGGATAAATTTGATTGATCCGACAGACGGCTCAGATCACTTTCGATGGAAATAAGGTTACTTTTTCCTTTGAAGGTGTCGCCTATGTGCTTACACTTCTCAATCAACGCTTCTTCTTCGATTCTTTGAATTGGTGCGACTCCGTACAAAACCGTTTTTTTCGCGCAGAATTGGCAAAAAACTCGGCTGAGCTGAAGGAGGCTCAAAAACGAAAAGATGAATCGCTGGCGCGTGTTTTAGCAGTCAAAACGGTTCGAATTAACAAAAAGTGATGTTTTTCCAACATTTAAATTTCAGACTCAATTAGACGAACGGCGAGCAGAACACCGGCTGTTGGCGTGCACACTGAACTCGGCGCTTACACTGTTCCAAGCGAARGAAATGCTTGGAGAAGAGCAGGGCGAAGAAACTTTTCTGGAGGACCTTTAAAAATTCAAATGCTCAAATTTTGTCGCACATAATAAATTATTTTATCCGTTTGAAAATGCGTCAAAATGTTGTCAATTTGCTTTAGGTAATTTCCTCAGGCAATCAATCGAGGAATGTTCTTCTCATAAAAGCCAAGGTCGTCATCGTTGAAAACGCAGAAGGTCACAGCGTCAAGCTAAAATCCGAAAACCCTTGCAAATGCCGTATTTCTTTTTAAAGAATGCCCTATCCAACAATAAAAAAATACGAATTTTTTCCCACCATTTTGTCGTTTRGCTCCTCCATCAGCCAATCCTTAACAGTTTTGATTGCAATTTCGGAGGCCTCCCCTTTGGGGAAATTGTAGACGCCCGTTGAAATGCATGGGAAAGCCTGAAAGGGAAGAAAATTCGGTAATTAGAAGTCGAGCAAAAGCAATCGTTCGAAAAAAGGTTTTTCGGAATTACGATGGATCTCAGTTTATTGTCTCGGGCCAAGTTCAGAGAATTGGTATAACAATTGCTCAGCTGTCGGCGTTGCTCGTCCGACACTTCCGTCTCAATTTGGGGTCCAACGGTGTGCACAATTGCTAAAGTGGAAAATGTTTAAATTAAGTTTATAATTTTGACCGGAGCGAGTTCAATCGGAGACCCCCCTAAAATAATGAATTTGCAATATTTTCGTTTTTCCGTTGATTATCAAAAACAATATGTACATAAACTGTGAGGGGAAATTTTGGCCTAAAATCTGAACATTTTTTGGTATAAATTGTGACTTTTCATTTTGTCGCTTAACCTTTTATCTTTGGCATCAAATTGTAGGATTTTGTCAGTTTTGCCACGCCAACTTCGCATCCGTTCAAAGTCCGGCATTCCTCCACCAAATTGGGGCCCGCCGCTCGATGGATGGCCCCGTCAACGCCTCCGCCTATTTTTTTTTAGAAATTTCGCCGTTTAAATTCAAAAACCCCCGAGAAGTGAGCTGTTGGCCGCATTCACAATACAATCCACCGTCAGCTTGGTGATGTCCCCTTTCAAAATAAAAAATTTGCCTCTGAACGGCGATGCCATTTTGCAGTAACAGCTAAACAACCCAAATTAGCCATTAACCATTATTAACAGCAATAACAGGATATGATGTCTAACATCACTCTGTCTGCCGCGTCACTAGAGTTGGTTAATTTGTTTAAATGATTTTGGCGTTATGATTTGCGCAAATGAATTAATTCGCTTTTTTTCCTTTTTGCCGTCCCTATTCGTGAAAATTGTCAACCCCCTCCCTATTCGTTATTCGGTATCGGTATTTCATATTCTTTTTTAGCCAACTTTAGCCAATCAACCAAAACCCCAAAATGAGTGGGTTTTCTGATCAGCTGATGCGAGATCGCCTGCAGAAACTGTCCAACACTGCCCATTCAGTAAAATTGATCAATGGATTATAATTAATTGGTCCTAGCATTTTGCAGATCCAGATCCTTTCTGCTTGGCTGCTGCACCACGCGAAGAAACATGCCGACTCCATACTGGACTGTTGGCTTAAGGCTCGCTTTTGCTTTCTTAAGTTTTTATTTTAAGAATTTATTTGATTTTGGATTTTCAGCGTTTTTTAGGAAGTGCGTAACAATTCGGACAATGAGCGGCTGATAAGCCTGATCAATTTGGCCAACGATGTGATCCAGAACAGTCGGAAGAAAGTGCCAACCTTCTTGACCGCCTTTCTCGAGGTGCTGCAGCCGGCGTTCATTCACGCCTCCGAGTGCATGGACGAGTCGCACCGGCGGATGATTGCGCGGATTGTTTCGGTTCGAATTCCAAAACATTTTCAGACCGTTCAATGGATTAATGAAATGAATACCATTTATTACGCTCAAATAACTAGCTTAAATATCAATTTTCCAGGTGTGGCGCGACCGCCAAATTTACTCCGCCAAACATTTGGACGACTTGGCCAAGTGTTTGGCAGTGGACGATGCTGCGGTTTCCGTGTCACCAAATTTGAACTCGGAGACCGAAAACCCAGCAAAGAGTTCGCCGGCTGATGGAGGACAATCGCCGGTCGCGTCGGAGGAGGACTCAAAGGCAATGAAACCTCCGAAATTTTGCTAACTAAAATTTTGGTTTCATCAGAAAATCAAAGAGGAATTCCACGCATTTTCCACGCTCAGCTCCAACATGATAATGCTTTTGAGGAAATTGGAGGTCCATTTTAACTTTTCATATTAAAAAGTTTGAGATTTTCTATTTTCTTTCCAAATTCTTTTCAGGATCCCGCCTCGACAGATGTGAAAATCAGGTACAAATCCTTTCGCTATTTTAAAACATTTAAAATTCTTCGGACAACTCATCGCCGCTTACCCGGAGAGCATAGCCAACCCAACGCTGCTTAAACAGCTCAAATCGATGGGTGAATTGGGCGAACTTTCGGTGGGAAATTCGACGAATGTTTTGTTTTTAATTGAAACTCTCAGAACAAAATTGCTGAGGCGATGCCGGGTGAGTAATTTTGGTCCAAATTTAAACTCGGGAAGTTTTCCCAATTCTCGTCTCAATTCCGTGTTCTCCAATTACTCCGCCCTTTTTATTTCGCAGTGGTCGATGTGTACTGTGGTCGGCTGCGCGAAGAACTGAAAGACCGCCAGAACTTTCAGTTTCTTATCGAAGATTACATCAAAGTAAACATACAAACAATTTTTGATTTAAGTTTTTCTATCCATCATTTTTTGACCTGGGATTTGCCGTAATTTTTGCATTTTTTAATGGTATGGTAGAAGAAATTGCTTTGAAAGATAATTTTAGGCGTTGAACGAGGCCAATGAGCGTAACAAACAGTTGGTGGTGTCGGTGAAGCGGCGCATTGTCCGACTGGACGAGGAGAAACGCGAATTGGCCAGGCACATTGAAAGTTTGCCCGATCTGACGGAAATGTTCGGCTCTGAGTCCGCCTCCACGCCGCATCTTCCGTCGTTGGGCGAACTGTTCACTTCAACATCATGAAACGATAGGGCCAACAATAGCAAAAAGGATTCATAAACTGAATTGTTTTATACCTATGGCTAATAAATGTATCATTCATTCATTAACGTCTTCAAATTTAAGGGCCAAATGGTTGAAACGGTCTTAATGGTTTCGACGATTTCAAACGAGCAAATGGGGATGGGGTGGGAGGAAAATGATTTTATTAGGGCGGCATAGTAAAGAAGGGTGTTAGGCCGAAAAACTAATTCAGCCCTCATTTTTATATTTTTTTCAAGGTTATTAATTTTTATTAACAAATGAATAGAAAAAGGTGACTGAAGATGTCCCATAACAAACAAAAGGAACTTTTTGACTTGACAATCCTATTTTGAAAAAGCTTCAATTCAATTAAAAAAATAATTAGAGCGCACAATTCAACAATCTGTGTTAATTCGTATACAAGGCACCCGCTTATGTTCCTTCTCACACCATTAGAGTATTTCTGAACTTTTTTTTCTCTATTTTAAGGCGAAAAGAATTACTTACGCAACATTTTCTTAAGCTGAATCACCAACGCCCAATCGGACTTAGTCAAATCGTCCCTGAAATAATTTTTGCACACGTCGATAGATTCCCGACTGATCTGAAATTTTGGAAAAAATTGCGATTTCATAGAAATATAGGCGCTTTTCCCACTTTGCTGATCAGAACGTCCTCGTGAGTAAAATGTCTTCCGTAGAGGCGAGGCGCATCTCCCGTCGTGTTCTCAATTTTGATACAAACTTCGTCGCCGGCCTTCGCAAGTTCCACCTGCTCGTGATTCCGCTCAATAGAGGAGACAGTGCCTAGCAGAATCACCTTTCAATACGACCGAATTTACATCCAAAAATCTCCGTCGATGTGTGTGCCCATGCCCAACCTCGTCGTTCGTTTTAGCTGCGAGTGGAGTTCCTTTTTTCAGCTGTCCTGCCTCAATGGACACGCCGCAAACGATGGGATCCCTCGACTTGAACACATTCTGAGGCATAATGCGAAGTTTGCATGGGAAAATGGCCAAGTGTTCGTTTTCGCGCCGTCGCTTAGACGCCAATTCATTTCTTAGAAAGAGAAGGAATTTGTTCGTTTAGTATAATTTGGAAGACCTAAAATTGAGGAAGCTGTCCTCCAAGTGGTAAATGATGTTCGCCTGGAAGACCCGGACGCCTTCTTTGTCCGCCAAAAGTTGCACCTCACGATCCACAGGCACATCAAACGCCAAAATACATGCGAATTCGACATTATGTTCCTGCACAGAAACGGTAAAATAAAAAAAATTATAATCGGTAAAAGAAAAGGCGGCCCATAACGTAACGTTCTCAACTACTGGGGGGCGGGGGGTGAAAGATGACGAATTCTAATACAAATTAATTCAGAAATCACTGACCAACATGGCCGCCGCTTTCTGCACGTCCTTCTTGTGAACCGGGCCAATGTTGACGTTTGAATACTGGATGTTTAATCATAAACCACGATGTATTGTGAGAAAAGGCAAATTAACCGGTATTTTCTGCGTCTTGAGAAACTCGAGTAATGCCTCCAGGGAGCCGAGAGTGCTGGCCTGCACATAAACGCCTTCGGGCTTCTTTTTAATCGCCATAAGCGCATTCTTCAGCTGATTCTCGGCGTCCTCTCTTGAAATGAAACATCTTTAGCATTTGTTTTGTCGGTGATTAACGAGTTATGTTAAAATGCTATACAATATCAAGATATTCACTAACTTGAACACCTCCAACTCCTCCTCAGTGGTAGCAACGTAAAGAGGTAGCCCAGCAACTGCCCTTTCCAATCCCTTGGCCAACATTTTGACACCCTGCGCCCCACCAATTTCTTTATAGTGTTCGTAATCGTTCTGCAAAAGTGGTATTTGRTTATGTGCATTATCCCGTCAATCCATGCCACCCGCCTTGACTCGGATTTCCTTCAACGGCTGAGGCATCAGCAGGTCTCTGATCGGCGTTGCAATTGGTCCATCGCTGCCCGTCAACACGACAATGTCATTGACCCTCAGCGTGCCATTGATCAGAACGACATCGATTGTTGTGCCCAATCCTGGCAAAGAGCGCACCTGAAAAACAACGAACATTCTAAACCCTAAAAACCCCGCTAATAAAATGTTTCTACGATACTAACAACCACCTCCATGACGATGCACTCAAGCTCCTCGCAAAATGCGAGCCGCTGTGCGTGCTGGGTCTGGCATTGTTCCACAATATGTGCCATCAGATTGCCYATGCCATCACCGAGAAAAGCAGACGTCGGCACAACGCTTACATACTCGTCAGCGTTCATTTTCTTGTTGGCCAACGCAACGTTGATGCCCTAAAATAAGCAAAACTTTACACCAATAAATGTTTTAATGAAYYACCTGCTCAGAAAATTCGCCAACAATTCTATCAAAGCGTTCCTTGAACTCCAATTGCGTGTTCGATGGTTGCGCCTTCAAGTGCTGCCAGATGTCTTTGCGRGGGTTGGATTCGTAGCCGTACAGTCTGTCCACCTTAACGTTTTTCGAGATAAATTTGCTTTTTTATTGGATATTAAATWAAAAATAAAAAAGCTATTTAACGGACTTTATTTAGCGCAACAACAAAAGGCGTCCGTCGCTTAAGCAACAATTTCAGCGATTCGATCGTTTGCGGCTCCAACCCGTGCATAACATCGACGACGAGAACTGCAAAATCGCAAAGGGAGGAGCCACGGGAGCGCATATTCCTTTGGATTGGGGTCATTAAACAAATAAAAAACACTTACGCAAAACTTTCGTGGCCGGGCGTGTCGATTATCAGGAAGCCGGGAAGCTGCATTGCCTCGCAAGAAAACTGCACTCGAAGTGACAAATAACATAAATTGTTGAAATTGGGATGATACAT
>MEIZ01000002.1:504264-520928 GCA_001723225.1 Globodera ellingtonae | reverse complement strand
CCGTTTTCCGGCTCAAGTCGGTGGTCTTTGCGCGGTTCCGAGCTTCAACAGGGGACAATACAAACGGCAGAGCCAATAGGCAATATTTTGCTCTGATCTAGATGTGTATAAGAGACAGCTCCTGCACATTGCTGCGCCGGATCTATCGGAATTTATTAGAATTTATTCAAACTTTCTAAAAACCGTGTCGAGCATTTTTGTCTTGCCCGTGTCGACGTGTCCCAGCACGCAAATGACAGGCGACCTCAAATTGTCAACACTGCGTTTGGCATTGGCCAGTTCCTTCCGCTTCTAAGAATATAAAAGGTCAATATTAACCGTACCCGGATTTCCGAAAAACCCGAAAACATCCCAAAGTCTCAGAAGTTTATTGGAGCTRYCCCAGRACTATACACAACAAACCGCAATTTTCGCTCGTACTCTCGCAAACAATTCGTCTCGCGTCTCTTTTGCGACTGTAAGCGTCGCGGAAAGGGAGTCGGCCTCCTCCTCCTCCTCSTCGTCGTCCTCTTCCGAAGAAGTGTCGGAGCTACTCTCTTCTTCCTTGCCTTTGTCAATGAGCGCTTTTTCCACGGGAACCGGCTTTTCTCGATGAGCAGCTGRTGCCGAAGAATCCASTGTCCCCGYCACACTTTCCACTTCAGACTGTTGTTTCGCTGTATCATCCGCAATTTTTTCCCAACTTTCGACTACCTTGAGGATTGTTTTTTATAGTTTTAGGCCACCGACGCCGAGAACATTCCATTGGTTATGTCAATAAAAGCACCTCCTCCTCTTCRTCTTCTGCAGCATCRTCCTCCTCTTCATGTTCGTCTTCAACTTCATCGCCGTCAGCGCGTTGCACTTCAGTCACCTCCTCCTTTGCCTCATCCTCCACTTTTTTCTGTGGTTTCTTTTTACCGTAAAAGGGTTTCTTCGGCTTTTGAACTTGCGCCTCCTCATTTTGCAAAGAAACCGTCGGCGCGATTACACCTGTTTAAACAAAAACATTGGGCGTTWAATAGACAAACGAAGAATTTACTCTGATTTTCAAAAAGCCGTTGTGCCTTTGCCCTCTCCTGCTTTTGCTTCTTTGTGAGGAAAGTGCCCTCCTTCTTCTGCTTTAGAATCTGTTCGGCCTTTCGTCGTTTCGCTTCTTCCTTCTTTTCTTGGGCAAGTCGTTCCTAAAACAATTTAGAAACTTTTGATGAATAAAATGCAAATTTGGGCGAGTCCAGACTCGAATTTGCAAGTTAAGTATCCACCTGCTCCTCCTTCTGCCGTTGCTGCTCCTCGAGTCGTCGCTCCTCTTCCTCCTGCTGCCGCTTCTGCTCATCTTCCTGCTCTTGCCGCTTTTTTAGCAGCTCTTTGATGAGTTCTGCTTGCTAAACATAGACAACTTTACACATTTGGCTACAAATCCCCTTAGGCAGATGACAAGCAGACCAACCTTGTTCTTTTTCTTGGCACCGCCCTCCTTTTTTTCCTTTTCCTTTTCCTTCTCTTTCTTTTCCTTCTCCTTTTCCTTCTTCTTGTCCTTTTTCTTTTTTGCCTTATCCTCCTTACTTTCCGATTGACCAAGAACTTCGGCTTCCTCCATCTTTAGTTGAAAAATATGCACAATAAATAAATATCCTTTTCTAAATATAAAAACGCCAAAACTTTATTAAAAWATTATCGYACACTTGRCGGACATTAATCGCTACTTTCGCATAGAAAAGCTTGCTTCATAGTTACTCAAAATGAAGAGAGAACGCCAAGTTTTAACATGGAAACTTAATATTGATCATAATTTGAAAGCGTTTAAACCATTTTTAAACATTTTTTTTAATTCTTAAGGGATTAATAATCTTTTTAGATTTAAATCAATTTTATTGAAATGGGAGAAGAATACAAACAATCGTCAGTTGAGGTAGGTATAAAAAAATTCAAGATCTAATACCTTTTTTTTTGCAGAGCCTTTTTGTCTGCGCCCAAAGTGCAAACCCCCACTCCGTTTTGGTGTTGGATCCGTTTTCCGGCTCAAGTCGGTGGTCTTTGCGCGGTTCCGAGCTTCAACAGGGGACAATACAAACGGCAGAGCCAATAGGCAATATTTTGCTCTGTTTTTTTGTTTGTTTGTTTTTTTGGTTGAGCCGATAATCGCTGACGGATTAAGAAGCAAATTCGGATTTCTTAATCCGTTGTTTAGGAAAGAATCCATCATTTTTGTGCGTGGCGTTGGCCGACAAGCCCAGCCTCTACACAATTCCGTTGCTTCGAGTGCCGAAGAAATGCGGCATTCCATCTCCATTTCTCCATTGTCCCACCGTCAAGTCAATGTTGGTCCAAAAAGCGCACTTCATACAAACACATCCCTGCGGAGACTTCTTATTTGTCGGCGCCGACAACAAACTGTTCACCTGGGAGGTGCGCATCAAATTTGGGTTTCATAATTCCATTTATTTATCCACTGAGAGGAAGTCTGAGCTTTGTTTTTGAATCGTTTCTATTTTTGGCCTAAATCCTTGATTTTGTTTTGTTTAACTTCAGCTCCATTCTGGTCAATTGTTTTCTCTTGTCGAGGAACATTTGCGGAATATAAGCGCAATGCGAATTTCCTCGTGTGGCCACTTTTTGGCAACGGCATCACTGGACGGCGACGTGAAGGTCTTCATGACGGCCAGGTGGGAGGAAATTGGGCAAGAAATGGTCCTTTTGATGACCTTTTTGTTACACATTTTTAGAATGTTAAGTTTTATTAAATAGAACTCAGTTTCCGCTTTACTCGCTTAGTCGACTAAACTTTTTTCTTTTGATGGACGTTCTTCCGTTCATTGCCAGTCTCATTGCTGAACGTGAACATGGACTTTCGGCCGCCGCTCCCTCCGCACTCGCCGCCTATTCGCCACATTCGTTGCCCGTCAACGACCTCTGTCTGTCCGGTGGCGCCCATTCCGCCGCGGCACTTCGAATTCTCTCTGTATCCGCTGACCACAGCGCTGCACTCTTCTCATTGCCCACTCAGCAAGTTCGATAAAATTGATTTTCGGAATGAAATGGATTTTACCCATGGGTTTTTTTTAAATTACAGAAAGAAAGCAGGTCCAGAAAAAGACTAATTCCTCCGTATTAAAAAAAACCTCCCACGTTCAAAGCACCCGAATTTAATTTATTACCACAGATTCTTCTGCGGATCACCGCTGATCGGTCGTTGACCGCTTGCTGTATTGATCCGGCCGAATTGCGCATTTTTCTAGCCGCCGAATCGGGCCTAATCGGCTCCGTGGATATTTGTGCGCAGGTTGAAAGGATTTTTTCCCCCCGATTTTGGCCTTCTGTTTAAATTGAACTCCCCCGTTTAGTTCAATGACCAATTTGTGTCATTTTGTGATCGAAAATCTTCGAGTTCACCCGCTATTCCTCCGTCAGTCCGCCATTTTGAGCACCAGCACAACGCCACCGTCCACAAATTGGCGGTGTCGGCGGACGGAGCGCGCATGGCATCCGGCGACGAGGAAGGCCGTTACTGCGTGTGGGACACGGCTAACGGCCAATGTTTGCTGGGCGGAATCATGCAGGGTTCGTGAATCACAGTGGCGGTTTAGGCGGTAGTGAGGGGGCTCATGCCAACTCAGCGTCGTCGCCATGAGCGCTGCTAGTTCAGCGCGGCCAATTTTTGCTTAATTCGACTTCCATTATCGCATGCGACTTAAGCACTCCTCATTGCTGTTTTGTTCTCTTTTTGGCCAAAATTGCTCAACTTTAGGTCGAATTTCCGCACTTTCCTTCCGTCTCCATTGGCCCACCAGTGACGAACAGCCGAAGGGTAACAACATTCGCCAATTAGCACCTGTAACAACTCTCCAACGGAATCTCACGATAATTCGGAAGCTAAAAATGTTCAGCCATTGGGGGGAGGAAATCAATTTGACGAGCAAACTGTCGAATGAGGTTGCGGATAACCCATAAATGTTCTATTTGTTTGTTCAGAAGGTTCTGGTTGAATTGCTCGGCGCATTGATCAAACGGATAAACAGCGGCAAACGGATTTTGCCCGCTTGTTTGGATGACAGCAATGCTTATGCCACTGAAGCGGTAGAACTGACAAAAAATTTGGTCAATAAGTTAACTGAACAGTATAATTTATGCTTTTGAACTGCAATCTTGCAAAAAAGAATCACAATGTTCTTAAATTAAAGACAGGGCCCAAAATCGGTGGAAAACGACGGTGCGTCGTAACAACAGAAGCAGCACCATTGACGCTGAAGGAGCTGTTGAACAAAAACAACACTGAAGGCGTTTGTTCCGACGATGGCGCTGGAGGGGAGCGCGAGTTGATGTTAGCCGATCAGATTCGGCAGTTGCAGCGCGAGCTGGCGCGTGTGGTGCAGCTGAACGCGGAATTGTACAACTACAGCGCCAACATTGCGTTGGAAGATGGCTACACAGATCGTAGCGGGAGGGGGTGCAGCAGTTGATGAGACGAAGTTTATTTAATTTACTTTATTGGACGACACCAACAGTTTTTGTTTTGCTTTACATTTTAATTTTGATAAATTGTTATTTGTTCAGACATCTAACCAATTCCTGAAAATCGATTTTTTCTTACCAAAAATCACTTAAAATTGCATTTTAATATTTAGTGTGCAAGTGCGAATCGCCAAATTGAATTTTTTTTTTGCTAAAAATATAAAATTGAATTTTCTGAACCTTTAAAATATTATTTCCATTTTTGTTTGACGCATTTGTAATGGGCACTAATAGTAAGTGTCCAGGCACTGCACTGAAGCGTGGGAACTGAGAGACGTGTATTGGACAATTAATTATCATTTATTGAACTGTCATTGGGCCCACGTCCATTCACAAGATAAACAATATGATCGTGGTCAAATGAATACTGTAATGTTTTTAAATAGAGAAAGGAAAATGGAATGAGCGGAAATGTATTCGATTAGTCCGGTTTACGTTACGCGCCCCATAAAACTTAAAATTTAAATAGCTGCTAACTTCTTTTCTTAAAAACTAAAGCAGTAATGTGGAAAATGTCCGTCTCGCCCCACTTCTTGCTCCGTCATTTTTTGGACGCGTAAACCGGACTAGAACCATGTATTATTCAATCAAAACAACAGAGATAAGATGAAACAAATGATAATGTTTAAATTGGGATCGGATCGCGTGCATTGGCGCTTGGCAAAAATGGGCAATTCAGAAGAAATGGATGACGATTTCGGAGACACCCGCAATCATTGTGATGGCCCATCGCCAGAAACCGACGCCCGCGTGGGGTGTCCGTCGCCGGTTGGCGATCAGCGAGCGCAGCTGCAGCAAAGTGTCCGAATTTTGGTTTTTTCCTGAAAAATGGACCATAAGATGTTGAGAATTCAAAACAATTATAAGGCCATGACGCTAAGCACCAACCGTGCACGTATTTGCTGGCCACTGCTAACTCCAAACTTGGCACATCGTCTGCCACGCTCACATTGCGCTCATTCTGTGGTTATACGAATTTGACGCATTATAGCAACTCCTCCCTTACATTCTCAAGCAGAATCCATACAAGACGCTCCTTGGGCGCCTCAAATCCGTATGTCATGAAGACAAAGTATGTTTTTCGGGTGCCGAAAGTGSTTGGGTCAAACGGAGTCAGTGACCAGTGCCGCAATTGGAAGCCGTTCAACGGAGTGATGTGCATGGACGACTTGTCGACGCCACCCCGGACAGCGATAGTCAGGTTTAGCAGGTTACCAGACAGGTACTGACGCTGGACGAGTCGCACCGACAGCGGCTTGGCAATGTGTGGCTCGGTGGGCAACGGCACCCATCGGGAACGCCTTAGGGGAAAAGGAATAAACGTTGTTTTTGTGTTGAAACTTGAAAAGAAATTAGGGCATACTCGGGTGGAAACAGTTCGTGAACAGCAGTATAGTAGGGCAGCTGGCAATACTCGTCCGACGTTCGCGAACAGTCCGGCTGACCAGCACCTTAAAATCGTTATGTTATAAAAGTTTGAATATTTGTTCTGTCGGTTCGCCTCCATTTCTACCTTGAAGAAATGTGTGTTCCGGAAGATCRTCCGGTCCCCGATAATCAAGCGTTTGCACAAAGAGGCCTGACTCGGTTAAGTTCAACGCCGATGTTCGATTGCCATCAAAGTCTTTATCGAAATTGTAAATTCGTCTTGTGGCATGCTAAAAATGSAGGAAATGTTTTATATTTGGCCCAAATGTCGCASACACAGACCAAAGCGATCAGTCGTCGAACGCGTGGCTCATCCTCCGAGAATTTYTACGGCACTCCGACGCTGGTAGTGGCGATTATCAGAAAGGTGAAGACAGCAACTGCGGTCATACATTTGATCATGAAGTTCAGAGGTCGACTCATGTAGGCCAAATTGTTCTGAAATGATTCACAGAAATTGCTTGAACGGAGTCGCACAACAAAGGAAATGCTGAGACTGGCATAAGAGCCTTTTGGGGTTCATGAACAAACGAAGTCTGGGAAAAAACAAAAACATTTCGGGGTTTATGACGTAACCTGCGGACTGGGCGATAAAATCAAACCCACCGTAAACAAAACGAAAGTGAAAGCGACCACCAGCGAAAAGGCCATCATCACCTAAATGGCCTTTGCTTAGAAACTATTAAATTAAGACTTCAAAAAAACACCAGCTCCGGATTTATTTTGTTTCCCAGACGGCCCATTGTGGGAACGAAGAATTCGAACAGCATTTGTGTGTGCCCGCTGCACATGGCGATAACCGGCGTCAAACACACAATTTGAGCGGCCAGAAGAGCTCGCGGCGAGGATGCTTAAGAAAAATAAAWWGAAATTYAAAKCCTTAAAAATGAAAAACCTTTGACGAGTCCGAGAGAGGCCAAAAAATTGACGAGAGGGTCCCGAAGAAGCGGGAAAAAGACGTGGATGAAGAACAGAAAGGAGCTGGCAGTYCCCAGCCATGTCAGCAACAGCAGCACCAACGCCCACTCCATGATGGTGAAATCGTAATGGACCTTCTCCAGGGAAGCAATGCTGACGCCCTAAAAAAGACATTTATTCCATTTCAATGATGGTAAGTCAAAGTTTAACTTTTTCAGAATTCAAACAAAAATATTTGTGTMTAYGACACGACACTTTCGGAAAACTCTCAAAATTCGCACTTTCCGTTTCGCCCGTTGCGCCATTGCGTTGTGTACAGCGATGGACGCGGTCAACATCGGCAGGATGTAAAGAGGGAAGACCAACACGGGCGTTGCATACCAGGCCATAGTCAAYTTGAAAACACTRAAGACGGRCACGACGAGTGCGCCAATAGCYATCATGGCGCCGAACGCGAGAATTTGGTGCCAAAGTGCCGCCTAAACGGGAAAAGGTTTTGGAAATAATAYTAAAGGCGCCAAAACAAACCAAAAGCCCTCCAAAAGTGTAAGCGCCAGTCTGGAGACGGCGCCAAACCACAAAGGCGACAAACAAACACACGGAATAGTGCAGGAACACGGCTGTAAAGTCGTAATTTGGAAACATTTTTGCAAAAAAAAAAAATGCTGAAATCGCAAATGACTTATAACCAGCCATATTCAACATACCAATGCGCATGCTGAAAAACACGGTGAACATGCCGACCACGTCGAAGAATACCCAGTTGCTGCCCTCGTTGAAGTCGGCGGGTTGTTTGAGGTAGGGCGAGCGGATTAATGCCTTGGCAAGGGCCAYAAGATTGTCGCCAGAGCGTTGGATGGCGCCCGCCTCGATCCTCTCGGGTTGGTCAAATTCCGTGTGGTATACCCAACCGTTGCGAATGTAGGCGATGTCGAACCCTAAAAAATGAATKAGTGAAAATAAAAGCAAAACAATTTTCAGAAATACCCGATATTCGACCGTAGTCGCGAAAAACACGAAAGTCTGTGTCCGACGGGATGACGCCTAGCTGGAATATTTCCTGGCCCACCACACTGCAGTGCGGGTGCGGAACGTTGTCCAAATACGTTTTGATCAGCCACGACTCGCCGGGACCGGTCTTAACACAATTTATGATCGATCATCGGGTTCTGAGACGAGTAGCTCAAAACTTTCCCAGCGTAAAAGGAAATTCCTACTGAATTTGTTCTAAGAATTCGTTCAAGAAAATATTGTCCTGAACCTGAAACACCAATTCCCGTCCGCCAGCCCCACAGCCCTCCAAATTAATGAACGCTCGGACAGAATGGCGCCACGGATGCTCCGTTATAAAGCCGTGTGAAGCTTGCAGAAAGTTTTCCTCAGCTGAATCAAAAAACGGATTATGTAATAAACAAAATTGTGATTTAGAGACTATACTTCCCTAGCAAAAAATAACTTTCTAATCTGATAAACTTCACTGCCTAATTTAAAAGGACAATTAAATTATTTCGTCTTCCAAAAAAGCCTTTTGCTACGCTTTAGCCAGCAGAAAATCACAACACCTGCGTTAAACAGGAACAGAATGTCGTTTTCCAGTGGCTTTTCCGATTGCGCCAACACTTCCAATACGTCCATCATGATCGCGCAGGACACCGCGTCGTCCGTGGCGCCAGGCGTGTCGGGCAGCGTGTCGTAYTGGCAGTTGATCAGGATCGCCTGGTCGGTGGGCCGCTGCCCGCGCGGCCCAATGCGCACCACTAAGTTTGTCACGCGGTGGTAGCACAGCGTGAACACCGACAAAAACTTCAGGTCGAAGCACCCGCTCGGCCGTTGGACGTCCATTTCCTGAATTGGTCGAAAATAAATTGATACAATTAATTGTTCGAAAACTTCACAAGTCCAAATTTTTTAAAAGAATTTACACAAAAATTGCCCTTTCTTTGAAAAACATAGAAAACGAACGCACCAATCGGTTGACATTCTTTTGTTCGACCACTTTCTTGAGCTGCTCGATCTTCGAGGTCAGAATGCGAAATGCATGAATCTGTTGATGAAAAAAGACTCATATTGCACAGTATAAATTCACGGACTTCACAATTTTCGGAGCCGCTTGGCCTCGGCCCCAGTTCGGTCAACGCATTYAGSACCACCCGAGCGCGTTCCTCCGAGAAACGGTCTCTGTCGGCCGAATACACCACGGGAGGCATACGTTGGTCCTGCCAGGCCACTGAATTCAAAAGCCCATAAATTTAAATGTAATAAATCAATGCTTACTCGCTCCATAGACAACGCCCACAAAACAGAAGACGAGCAGCCAATGGAGGAAGCCCAACTAAAGGCAGAGTTTGGCTTAGATAATGTCCAATGAATTGACTTTAATTAATTTGTTGCTGGGAAACCCCAAAAATGCGTTAGGACCGGTCAACTCGCCTCATTTGCGCCTCCGTCCCGACGAACTTTCTCTTGGGAATGAGTGGTCGTTGCCGCGTCCRCGCCACCTTCGCCCCTTTCGTTTCCGTTGCTTATTGTCTGTTGCGACTGAACTTTTCGTGCTCTTAATTGGCTTTGCTGGTCCTCCATCTTGAGGGGAAATAAATAAATAAAACATTGATAGGGTTGCCGTAGATTATGATAGGGCGTGAGAAAGGACTTGGACCCGGGGGGTATCTTACGATTTTATCGTTTGGGAACGAAAAACACTTCAAAAAGTGACTTTATTAGTTTAAAAAATATTTTAAAATTACTATTTTTATTTCTGAATTTGTCACTTTTTTATTTGATTTCAAATTCTGAAAATGTTTTTTTTCGTATTTCATTTGTTGGCGCCACCCACCGGCGAATCCCTCTTTTGACGTTAAAAGTCAATTCGATTTGCGAATGAATGAAAAAATCAGCTCAAAGAGAGAGGGTGTAAAGTATGGAAGGAATGAATGGAAAATAACGACCAATTGTGGGAAAGTCTTCTCGTTTCATTTCCTTATCTCTCCTTTTAATTGACTTTCGTTTGTGATGGACTGTTTTGTGATTTTCGGCGGAGTTGGTTAGTGTAAGGGGCTGAAGATGAACGAATTGTGAAGGTTGTACAGCAATCGAAGAACAGTCCAAATAAACAGGGCGTCGTAACCTCCGATTACAGCACAGTAGGAGGAGAGAGTGGCATCGCGTGTTATATGCGTTCAGCAAAATCGTCAGACTCGTCCAACCTTTTTGAGACCATTTGTACAGCCATAAACTAACGCATTCCAGCAGAGGGGAATGAAGTGAATGGGCGYGCGGGYCGATCTTTGCATCTCACGCCAGAGACCGTACCGGACCGACTCACCACGTCAGCCAAACCGGGAAGGCGAACCAAATAAATTCCGTTTAAATTTGAGAAGCCTTTATTTATTTTGTCAAATCATTTCTGGACTTTCATGCCTTGATTTTTGCGGTAAATACGACTATAGGTTCATTAGCATGCCAGTCTCAACATCAAATGAGAGTTTAAAATCCGCCGGACACCAGAATTCCTCTATTATAAATGTAGTAAAATGTCTAAACATTGCTCCAAACACCGAAAAGGACCATTTTTTATTTTCGGYACTCGCAGCTTCATCAAATAACAGAACGGTTTAAAAAATGAATGTTCCTTCACGCCAATTATTCAAAGTGGAATAGGGACAAACGGTTGAAAAACTATAATTCCTTGACAAATTGAAGATCCCAACCAACTTCGCGCCATTTTGTGTATCATCCTTACAATTAGCCAGCTCTTTTCTTCGTTTCAGTGACGACGGCTGATAAAAAAATGTTCAATAACTATAAAGGGTTGACCAAGTTCACCAGGGCCATGCCCTGACTACAACCAACCGGTCACGACTTCGCGAACGACGAGACGACTTACTAGTACGATCACGAGAGCGGGAACGACGATGTTTACGAGAGCGAGAGCGGCTTCGACTTAAATTACATTTAAGTTCGAGTGAAAAACAGAAAGTGTAGGTTTAACAGACAATTGCAACCGAGCATACTATTGTAGTAACTCTTTTCTAAAAAACAAATCAGAAAAAATCTAAAAATTTCTGCAATAAAATCTATCGAACGGTACCAGAATTGTTTGATTTGCCTACTAAATTTACAATATTCGGGGACGTAAATACGGCAAGCAGTCAAAACGTAGATGTCTAGTCAAAACGGAAATTATTGACTGTAACAATACCTGCGATCACGCTTGCGATCGCGTTCTCGCTCATCTTCACGGCCCGATCGACGKCGACGCTCATCCCGATCCTTGTCATCCGTCTGGCGTTTCTCCGACCGACGCTGATCAATGGTTTTCTAAAAAAACAAAATTATTGGTGGATTCAATATTTACACCTTCATCTCCGCATAATGCTCTCTGATCTCCACCATGCCCAGATGCATTTTTCCTCCGTAATGGTCCTGCAYTCGCGATTCGTGGTCCATAATGTTCAGCTGCGCACCGCACGCTTCGCAKACGCGCAAGCGCTGCATCGTTGCCGGGTTGATGTTGCGCATTTCGCCTTCCAACTCGCGCTTCTTACGCTTCAGCTCGTCCACTTCCTTTGACAATTCGACGGACTCGCCGATGCGTCCTTCGTTCCCGAGCGCTTCCACCTGCACCAGTGCCATCCCGATCTTCTCGTTCATCTCGAATATCTTTTGGGTCTAAAAAAGTGAGAACTAAAATGATAAAATGCAAATTCAGTCCATGAAACTTTCACACTGATTCTCCACATAAATAAGAAATTACATATTGGACACGCGCTAAATAATCAGCACATGTTCAATTTATTCTTAGGATGTATGTCAAARTGGAAGTACCCGTTGCTGCTCGCTGATGTCCATGTTCTGTTCGGCGTCCCGCTTCACCTTGTCCTGGAGACGACGAATGTCACTGTCCACAATGCGAATTGCATCCTCCAACTCCTCAAAAGCCTAAACAAAAAACATAGGGCTTTATGTAATTCATCGCAAAACAAAACAATTGCAGGAAAATCGACATACAAAAAAATTGAATTGCCATTATGTACTCAACATCCGCACACAAATTAGCAAAAAAAAGTTTTATGTATGGTCAACTTGAGTGAAGTTTGACTTACCAAAACTCGCTCAAACATACATATTTCGAGTGGGTGGGTGACAATTTTTTGAGTCCGATAGCTTAACAAAAATTGCTGTGGTCATTTTTTCTTTTTCCATTTAAAAAATTGATTTTAAAGCCAATACGACACCACAGAGGTCACCAACCAAGGCCTCTCCTAGGCACGCAAATTCTGCGAAATGGTCATCATAAAAGACCAATCCCGAAACAGTGAATTGTCAGGTCTGTAACGGAACCGGCGGGAATATTTGCGGTTCTTAACAGAGGTCCTAAGTCCAAATTTCCACCATAAAATTTTCTTTCTGGGGCTACCATCTTTTCGTTCAAAGAGTAAACAACGTTAAGCAAGAATTTTTTTTCTTRTCTRCGATGGTCATATCGCGAACCGTGACAGGCCTGACTTTCAATGCAGTTTCGGAACATCTCATATAAGGACGCCTCATTGATACCCAGCTTTGAGGCTCAATAACTTCACAATTAAGAACTTTGCTAGTATAACAATCGTAATCTTTACTTAAATTAAATCCTCTAGATACATAAAATTAAGAAATATGTACGATTTAGTTTGGGTAATGAGAAAATAGCCTCAAATTTGGGTGTTCTGGATTTGTCCGTTATGTCCCCAGCACCTCCAATGCACAGTTAGTAATGGGCGTTTTCCTTTGATTCAGTTTTTTCGCCAATTTTGAAAACCAACTTCGATGTCGTAGAAAAGGTCTTTCTGCTCCTGCGACCGGTTGAATTCGCCCTTGTGAGCCGGTTCATGCAACTTTCGACAGGACATCATCGACTCGAGCCTCGTGTCGGACAATAAGTCCCGAGGACAACACCCAAGTAAATAAGCACGACACACCGAATGGTGGTCGAAGGGGGGCAGTCGACGCCCCTCCTCCTCCGCGCGTTGCTGACCCATCAGCTGAAACAGCAAAATTTGGCTAACAAATAAGGAGAAATTCAGTTTTCAACCTGCGCAATCATTTCTCGCATCACATCCGTCATTTTGATTGTTGAGTTGAATTGTACCTTCAGCAAGTAGTAAAACACAGATAATTTATGAATTAGATATCGTTTTGGTTTATTGCATTTTACACGTCCCATTACATTTTACGCGTCCCAAGACTTTTTTTTGACCAATCCATTTACGCTTTCACAAATGTTTAACTTTCAAGTAGGTTAAACAAACTGCGTTAAATTGGACAATCGGAGAACCAGTCATTTTGAAAATTCCTGGACAAAATAAACTAAAAAACCAAGTCGGGCTATAGACTCGTAAAATATTCCTTGGCCCATGTTTTTTTTTGATGGAACGCGTAAAATTTGTTCGATGCAATTTTATGCTTTTTTGTTGTTGCAGATTTTGAGGCCAGAAATAGATTTTTGGAAAATTTTACATTTAGAAAGTACGGAACTGATTTGACTGTACGTAATATTTTGAAATTTTATCTTTGAATTTACTTCTTTGGCGTTCCTTCCCTCCTTTGGCGTTTTTTCCCACTTTTGACATTTTCCCCATTGGCATTTTTCCCCTTTGGCTTTTTCCCTTGTTGGCATTTTCTCTTTGGCTTTTTCCAATTTGGTATTTTTCTCCCCCTTCTTTTTCCTCCATCTGTCACTTTTCCCCTTTTTGGATTCTTCACTTTTGCACAATTCTTTGGGCATTGTCTTAAACACAAATGATGCGGCCAACTAAAATAAAGGGAAGGATGGCGCTGAACACTGTCGGCACTGCAAAAAACAAGTCAAAGCGACGGTGCACTGAGAAAGATGCGATTCACTCGCCATTTTTCCGGCCTAAGGTGAATGAGAGAAGAATTTTTTTTATTCATTTTGGATCATAAAGAAGTGCGGCCGATTGACAAAGAGTGTCAACGARGCCGATGTGTTCGACTTGGCTTTGTTGGCACCAAATCGGGAAAGCGATTTGGCACTGCACAGAATGAAACTGGAAGAAGTATTTTCCTGTTAATTTCGAGCATTACTATATAACTTTCAGCTAAAGAAGTGGCTCAGATCGACGATGGCCGTCCACCGGGTGAATGTTTTGAATGAGAAATAAAGGGACTTCAAAAACTAGCCATAAGAATTTGGAAAGTATTTTATGTGAAGGTTATCTGCGCTTATTTATATCAAATTTTAAAACTCTAAGTTTTTAGGGACAAAAAACGTTACTGTTAACCGGGCCCAGCGGGTCAGGAAAGATTTCAGCCCTTCGGGTTCTATGCGCTGAGTTTGGCATCGAAGTCATCGAATTCGACTGCACGGAAGAGTTTGGCGGAGAAACGGCCATTTTCAATGGGACGCCGACCTGTTCAAAGAGAAGCGGCGAGTCGCAATTTGACGGGTTCGTCCTTTTTTTTTTTAAATTAATCAAATTGCAATTTTTAGGTTTATGCAATTTTTACGTGCAAACGAATTTTCTTCCATTCAAAATATGTCACTGAAGCACAGACTTCTGCTCGTCGGACAACTTCCTAATGCGTTCTATCGGTCAGAGAATGGCATTTTGACTTTTTGTTGTTTTTGGAGTCTGTGAATGAAACTACTTGATATATTTTTGGGGTTTTAATGGCGTAGAATCAGTGGTTGACCTRCTTAACAGGACGAAAGGGGGCAGGCAATTCGGTAACCATTTCCTTGAGGGGGAGTGTATTCTGTCCTTTGGTCACTTTATGTGAGCCTTTTGTATGTCAGTGACCCGTCTAAACTGCACTCCGTCCTGGCCGATGTGCTGCCTTCCTCGCGCTGTTTGGTTGCTTTTGTGTTGGCCAATGTCGACGCGTGTTGGGAGCTCAGTCCGTTTCGGCTATTTCCTTCTTTGCTGCTCGAACAGTTACAAATCACACACATTAAGTCGGTCTTTTTCCCGGTGTGTACCATTCTTTTTTAAAAATCAGATTCAATCCGATCGCCAATTCATTGCTTACAACAGCGATCGAACGCATCTTCAGACTGCTCGACCTGAAGTGGAACGCCGAATTGGTCACGCAAATTGTCAATTGCGCAAATGGTAATTGAGGCAATTCCTTAAACGTGTTCAYGCTGAACCATTCATGCCAGATTTGTCTTTTTGCATACTTTATTCTGTTTACTCTGGGATGGGTTGGTTGAGTTAGAACAATGTTATAAATAAATCGGTTATGTCAAATATTTTATGCTTAAATTGAGCAATTTAAGGTGACATTCGACGAGCATTGAACACTTTGCTATTTTCGTTGATCAGAATTCATAAGGACAAAAGAGACGGCAATGAAAGCGGTCCAAAAAATGGGCGGAYTGGCAATTTGACAAAATTTTCAGGTCGTCCCCAACAACTCTCTGGGGACAAACCGTTGGAATTGTTTCATTTCATCGGCAAAGTTCTTTATGCGAAAAGAATGGAGAAGAAAAACGCAGTTCAAATTGAGCAATGGAAGTGCACGGAGCAAAGATTGGGCCAAAAAGTCGGTTTTTTGATTGTTTTTGTTTATTTTCATAATTTTAAGGTATGCGAGAAGTACAGACGGCCGTTGCCCCCCAAAGATGACCTGAACCAACTAATTGCTTCGGCGCCGATCAGCGGACAATGTGTTCGAATTTGGCTTTTTAAATTAAAATGCCAATTTCTTTTAGCTTGTTGGCTTTGTGTTTGAGCATGAGCCGCGCTTTACCCCCTCACTTTCCGTGTTGGCCAACATGAGCTCGACAATTGCTGACTTGGACCTAATGAACAAGCAGTTCGGAGTCGAATATGAACGACTGATGGACAAATATGCGACGGATGTAAAGCAAAGGGGGGGGGGATTAAATTATTTTGGCGTTTTTGAAAAATTAATTAAAAATTAAAAAATGGAAAGGATTTGGCGGAAATATTTGTCGGTTTTAGTTAATTCGCAAAACTATCCTTCAGATTGTCGTCCGTTCGTCTCTCTTCCACAATTATCGTCCTGCAATCGAAAGTGACTGGAATGTGTCAAATTTTATAAATGTTCCCTTCAGAATCGTCCTTCCGCCAAACTTTCTACCAATTCGAAAAGCCCCGTTTTCGTGAGGTGGACATCCAACGRCACGACCAGCGGCTCCGAATGGCCCAAGAGATTGGCATGGAGCGGACGGCACAGATGGAAACATTGTGGGCAAAAATGGATGGCGGAAGCTTAAAGTTTTCGCTTTTTGCAGAATTGTGCCATTGRTYACGCACATTCGCGCGAACGGTGCCGCCAGCGAGTGGCAGCGGCAAACGTTGTGCCGATTGGTCTGATTTTAGGGGATTTCCAATTTTGCCATAGAACCGTTTTTAAATTTAGTCTTATTTTGATCTCTGACTTAAATTTCCCCTTTTTTCATGAATGGATTTTTGACCGAATAATTAGGAAAATTGCCTGATTATCCACCTTTTATCATAGGGTCCCAAGCTCTTCGCAGAAAATGCCATTGTCCCCTGCCAAGTCCGCGGTACTTCAAAGCCCGACGACAGTTACTACCATGACATCGACGAGTCGGACGGGTTCAACTACGACATTGACGATYKGGAAAGTGGRGATGAAAGGTCAAACGCTGAGAATAGGCTCCAATTTGACGTGTCGGTGATTTTTATCGATGAAAAATGAATTTCGAATTATTAATTGTGATATTTGGAGGATGAAAACGTTTATTTTGCCTTTGTGTATTGATACATTTTTTATGGAGACAAATTAAATCTTTTTGCATTGAAATTGTAATCCTTCAACGGGTTTGGTGTGTAAAA
>MEIZ01000002.1:488460-504164 GCA_001723225.1 Globodera ellingtonae | reverse complement strand
CCCACCCCTCGGGGGAAGGGAATCGGGCACAAAATCTCTCCGATTCGATTCCTTCCCCCGGGACAAAGGGGGAGGGCTGACTTTCTCTGTTCACAGCTCTTCGCTTTATACTTAATGAATCTGATACTAACCAACAAAAAATCTTAAGTTTCCGATTTTCCCAAATTGTCCCGCATAAAAAACGACATGTTCAAGCAGTAGTTGAAACTGAACCGCTTCATCCATTCGTCGTTCTTTGTCCGATGCCGTTGCGACCTGCCCGTTCGCGCTCCGACATTTTCGGCGGTTCGTCAAGCCATTTGGCCATGACTGATCCGATCAGTGCGGCCAAATATCAAATCAACTACTTTCTGCTGCCAAACTTCATCATTCACGTGGTAAAACTAATTTAAAGCTTCTTTTAATTAAACTGTTAAAGGGTAATTTAATTTAGTTTAATCCGCAAAAATATTTAAAATTGAAATAATTTAATGCACAGATTGGACTTGCCGCRCTGTGGGCCCTCTGGTACTACCTAAGGTTGCGTCGACATTCCGAAAAAAGTTATTTCAAAATTCATTTAGGTTTACCAACGTTTTCCCGTGAGTTTTTCCCCCGGTATTCGACCAAATTCGGAATTACAAAAGTTATCACCACCGCGTGTTTTACTGTCGCGATGTCGACCTTTTCAAGCCGAACTTTGCCCCGGAAGACTTTGAGGCATTGTCCTTCTATTAGCCGAATGTTCTTCTCAATTTTTAAAGGTTTTCGTTTCGTACGCCCTCCTCTACGTACTCGGCTTCACCATCCCGCCAATAATTGTGAGAAATCTGCACAATTTCTTTATTTTGCTTGCATTTTCAGATGCTTGTCGGCGAAGTGATGTTCTGGTCGGTTATGCTACATATTTGGTTGATTGTCAATGTTTGTCCATTTGTCCTTTTTAGGCTTTTCTCCACAAAGCCCAGAAAAGGTGATTGATTTAAACAGAAATATGAAATGATAAAATGCCTTTTGGTCAGTCGTTTACGCCACCTGTCGGGAGTGCAAAATTACGCTGATCGCCCGTCGACTGTTCCGTTTTATTTGTGAGAAGCTTTGGACTTGGGGCCGTCCGTCCGCCCCCCACAATTTTATCTTTTTTATTTAATAAATATTTTAATTAATTTTTTTAACCCTTTTTGGGTCCATCCCAACGACAATTGAATGATTTGAATTACCGTATATGCTCTTGTAATTCCACACTCTCTGATAATTCCACACTCTCTAATAATTCCGCACTTTCTGAGGAGGTTGAAAAATAATTCCACATGTGGAATTACAAGAGCATATACGGTACATTTCAGCTGTTTTTATGTTCGGTGCGTTGGTAACACAAATATTTGTGGACACCATAAAGGTTAGATAAAGTAAATTGAACAATTTGTGCAATTTCTGTTTATTCTTAGCTACTCACCGGCTATCAAAGGCCCTACTTCCTCTCCTTGTGCAACGTATCACTCGCGTAAATTAGCAAAAATGGGCTGATGGAGATGGATTGTTGTTCCGATTGGTCTGATCTAACCCAAATAACCATTCGACCGGGTCGGGATCCCGCCGGTCACTAATCTTAGCCATGTCAAAAAAACACCCGCAACAATCCACCCATCGTTTTGTAAATAAAAGAGCAAAACTTTATTCACAATTTGCATATTAATTCAGTGCCTGCACGGCTCCGCTCGAACATTCGCCTTCCCCCTCCCCGCACTTGGCGTGCAACTACAGAAACGCCGACGGTTCTCTCCTTTCTTTTGCAATTGTTTTATCTCTATTTATGAAGAGCTACGCTACGCCTGGCTGACGTTCCCGTCGCTTCATGCCGCATTCTCCAGCTATTCCGCGTGTTTTGCGTCAGTATGTCCATTCTAAATTTGGAGGTGTACCGTAAATTATGGCATTACAAACGCAGTGCTACATTTATTATATGATCAATTTGCGCGGCGCGCCGTTGCTCCGACCGATGGTAATGTTGTGGGAATMGGCGAGCGATTTGACTGTACAAAAATCTGATCAGCTCATCTTTGGTCTGGTTGGTCTGTCGRTGGTGGACAGTTTCTCGCGCATCAACGGCTACAAAAACCATTGGCGGTGAGCAAAGGGGAAATGCGTTCAAAATRGTTTTGCAGAGACATTTGGGTCGGATGGCTGATTGGCTTCGCCATTGCCGTTTTTCTTGTGAGCGATTTTTGAGTTGGACGGATTATTGGCGTTGGCACCCTTTCGCATTGAATCAAATCCTTTCCAGTGCTACTGTGTGCTGTGTTTCCAGGAGATTTATCACATTGTGTATCGGGCATCCGAAATGCCGGCGGCGCTGGAACCGGCAGAAACAGTCCAGCCTCCGTTCTTCTCCTGGTTCCGTTTGCCACGAGTCCGAGCACCATCCGTTAAAGAGGAATACGTGTGAGATTTTATGGTTTGTCCAGCAGATTGGGCTTTTCATCTTCCAGAGTGTATGAGGAGGACGTGCCAGTGGACGACACTACGATCCATCAACAGCCCGTTGAAGGAGGACGGCATCGGAAAAGGGATCGGACCTARGAAGTGATGCACGCCGTTAAATCTCTTTTCCCKTTTCAAAATAATTTGTTCGCGGAAGGTCACCACCACCACCGAATCCTTCCACCGYACKATCGTGCCGCCTGGCGGAGGCACAGCCCAACGGCKAAATGCCGGAAGCGCAAGAGCGGTGGGAGGAATGGGCAGCAGTCACAACGGAGGCGGCGGTGGTGGAGCTTATGCGGCGGCATATTGAAATTACTGTTTTCTCGAATGTTTTTTCCTTCTTTGTATATATTTCTGTAAAAAGAAACGATCGATTTTCGGAATGGCTTTTCGAGGATGCTAATCCGATGACACCGACTTGATGATTCCTCACACCGAATCCTTTGAAATCTTAGCTCGTTATTCATTTTTTTCCAAATTAGATCAGCACGTGAAAATGTGTGTGAAGCTGAGATGTGCTGATTCCCATCACCATCCCCTTCTTTGTACAAAATCTGATCAAAACAACGATTCCATGTTGCCGCGCATGGTAGCGCCGAATGCTTGAGTATTGCGCCGAGACGAGATGTCGTGCGCGTCCGGGACGCGATGGATGCCCATCCGGGGCCCGTCCTGGTAGGAACCGGTGGCGGACACGCCCTTGAGACCCTACAAAAACAAATCCAACTTCKAAACCAAAAACTTTTCTCATCAATTGTGTGCCCAACTCGACCTTCATGTTTTTGGCATTCGCTTTCGCGTTGAACGTCTTCCATTTGTTCTTCTCATCCTCCTTTCTCTCATCCAAATTTTTACGCCGTTCTGCCTTCTTCTGTGCCCGTTGCTTGCGTCTTTCGCGCTCCAAATGCCATTCCTTCTTCGGCATATTTGGCTTCCCCATCTGGAAGATGTACTTCTTCTTCTCCTCCACCGGCGCYATGCTCAGATCGGTCAACCGAACCATGTCCTTCTTTCCCGTGTCTGAATTTAGCTAAATGAGAATCGATGGCTGATTAGACAAGTCAAAAATGAAATATMCGTAACAGACACTCACTCGCAAATGTAATGGCCACTTTATCTTGAGAGATGCCGTCAATCACCGCRAAATGCTTTTGACCGCTTTTCATCGGTGCCATACAACGATCGCCGACCTTAAAGCACAAGATTATATCAAATCTTCTGTCCACCCCCTGACCTTCCATTGAATCCGTTCACGCTCCGCCTTGACAAGTGAACTGCTACTGCCGACGGCATTTGGTTGTTGCACGGACGGATCGCCGGTGTCCACAGCGCCTCCTGACGTCGATGTCTTTCCGCCGCTTGAGCCAATGATCAGCTCCTGCTGGAGCAGAATGATCTCGTTCAGATCCTCCTTCAACTTAAGCAGCTCCTCATTGTCAGGTTCAGCGATCAACGCGGCRTCGACCTGCGAGAAATAAAACAATATAACCACTATGAAATAAACGAACTAACGGAAAAGCTCTGACCTGCTGAAGCTGGAGCCGGTAGTTTTCAAGTTCACTTAGACTGGAAGACATCAGTTGCTAAAAATAACGTACTTTCGCATATATTATTTTGACGAGCAAATTCATTAAAAATGGCTAAGGTGTGCAGTGCCTTGATTCGTAGCAACAAATGTGTACAAAATGCAAATTTTATTTTTCTACAAATCCATCCCCGTGTTCCCCGAATTTTCCGCTTTTGGCTCTTCTTTGGACTTTGCTTCTGTTGTACCAAAAGTGTCCTCATGCGCCTCTCCTATTCGCTCAGTGCGCGTTTTCTTCCGATTCAACCGCCAAATCTGCAACAAACAAAAAAGACGCTTTTGCTAACGAAAAAAAATGATCTTGCACCTGGATGTACGACTCGGTAAGCGTAATTGTCTGTGGCAAAATGTCTTTCACGTGCAAATCCTCCAACTCAAACCACTTTCCCGTACCCTGAAATTAGATTTATCTTAAATTAATTGTATAAGAGACGCATTCAAGCAAAAAATGAACAATTCCGTGCTCACCTCGTGTATCAGCTGCACTCGATATCGTCCGGTGTCCACGGCGATGTCGCCTTTGCTCGCTGCAGTTGGCGGTTTTCCGTCATGCACAATGTTGGAGATCAAATCATACGTCGTGTAACGGTGCTTTTCCCGTGCGTCGAGGGCCAAACATTCATACAGATCAACGTTACTGAAAATAAAAATTCAAATTCAGCGGTCAAATAGATGAGAGATAAACTTCACCTGATAGGAAAGTTGACGATGGTGGGATTCTTCTCGATAAACCACTGGTTTTTGTGAAAACGGTCGTAGGTGATGATCAAATACTCAGGCAGATAGGTCAACTCAAATTTTTTGATAAAGTTGTCCTTGTACGTTTTGTACTCCTTAAAATAAACATTTGAACAAAACGTTTGTATGAGAATACGACTCACTTTCTCCGTTTGACCATTAAATTTCGTGAGAAGTGTAGACAACGGCACTTGCGGAATGATGTTCTGAAGCCGTTCGTCCAAATACAGCGGCGCCGGCGGCAAGTCCATCGCAAGTGAAAGGAATGGAATTTCCTTGACCTGTTCTACAGGCAATTAATTATAGAGACAAGAGTAAACATCGTCCCAACCCCATCAATGGAATGGGTTAAACAGGCATGGAAACATTATATTTTCAATTAAAAGTTCTACAAACGGTGTATAAAAATATAAGAAATGAGTAAAAATCATCCCCCCTCCCCGCCCACCTTTGTACTCCTCCGTCTCGGACAATGTCCGTCGCGACTCGTCGCTTGCATCCACTGGCAAAACTTTGCGCATATATTGACGCATCCGTCCACGGAAAATCCGATAAACAATTGACGAGCCGGACTTGCCYGTGCCGTTCAGGCCAAAGTGCAGTTTGTTCAGGAAGAACATCATAAACTCGTGGGCGTCGCCTTTATATTGGYAGCAATTTTATAAACATATGACCTAATTAAATAGAGACGTTAAGAAAAACCTTGTCGGATGATRTGAAACTTTTTGTCACTGCACAACACAACCGCCTGCAACATCTCATGAGGCGAAACGTGCGCTTTGAACGCCTTCGGGTTCCACAACTTGCGCAACAGTTCCCCAAAGCGTTGGGGCATCAGTGTRAGTTTGTCTCCTGGCGGCCTTTTGATGTGCATGTAATTCTGCTCACGCAAAAAGTAATCGCGCAGCGGAGGAACATGGGAAAGAGCCTAAAAGTTAGGACACATAAAACGATTTTTTTTTTGCTGAAAAACACTCACGTGGAACACAACATTGGTGTAGTCGTTAGCCTTGATGTTGTTGAGGCCGATGATCCCCGGGTAATAAAGCGTGTCATTCCATGCACGGGCCATTTTCATATTTCTACCGATGATTTTAATGTGTTCGGGCGTGTACGTGGGCTTGAGAACGTACTGAAACCCAAGGYAGTTTAAACCCAATGTTGGAGTCTTGGTACCCAATTCCTATTTAATCTCTTTGACAAAATTTATTAGGATTAAACAGAATGTCGGTTTTAGTAAATTTTCTGACTTTGATGTCGTCCAAAGACGGGTCGATCACTTCGTAATTGTCCGGCAGACAATAGAACTTTAGTGTGGCCAAATTCAGGTAAATGCGATGGTCCGAATCTAACGAATGCGTGTATGCATGAGTGTTGGTGCCACGACCCTAAAATTTATTTAAATTATTATAATTCCTCTAACACCAACCTGAAAGTATTTCCCGCAAACCATGCAGGCGTACACATTGATGTGGGACAGAGACACGGAGCAAAGCTTTTCAAAGTCAAAATCCAACACACCTCTAAAATCATAGCCATACTTAGTTTAGAACGCCCTTTTTCATCGTCGACCTGTCGATGGTGTCCAGGTAAGGACACTGACGGCTCGGCTGCTCCTCCTGTGCCTTCTTCAGGCACCAGACGGGCACGTCGTCCTCCCTAGCTTCGTCCAACCTAGGCTCATCATTTATAAACTTTTCGTTCGCTTCTTTCGGCTGAATGCGAGCATTTTTGACGGCCGACCCTTCGGATTTGATAGCAACTGATTCAACGGCCCTTCTCTTCGGCATTTCTGAGATCGKGTTGATTTAAACAAAAATCCTCTCTCAATCATTTCCATAAAATAATACGAAATTTCTAGCTATAACATGGAACGAAACCCGCCCTTAATACTCGAATATGAACCATTTTGCGCGGAAAACACTCTGAACAAAGTTASGAGGTATGAACTTAATTTGTAAGTGTKCCCTTCAATGGGGACTCAGTTGGCGCGTCATTTTTGCATTTTATTACCGATAACCATTTTGCCAAGAGTTTCGACACGAAAAGAAAAATAATAAAAAATTGAAAAAACCCTCACTATCAATGGCAGACGGCTTCCATTGACGATCCCGTCCCCGCGCGAGTCTCGCTCCCTCTCACTCAGCTTAAATTTACCGCACACTATGATTTGACAAGGGCAATAGCGTATATTTAGATTTTCGACTTAATTCGTTTATAAAATGGAGCTGGAGGAAGGCGAATATATCGAGGAAGAAGAAATAACACGCTATCAACGACATCAAAGAATTAAAAACAATTTTAATGGCCATACTGAATGTTCATCGTCATTAAAACGAAGACGTGAAGAGGACGATTACGAGACGGTCAGCATGGAGCTGGACAGTGACCCAGGCAAGCAATGCGAAATGCATTAATCAACTAGGAAATTAATTAGACTTCAGAGATATCTAAAGAGGGCAAGTCAGCTACACAACATTCAGAAGACGATGTCGAGCTGCTCAGAAAGCAATTGCTATCTCAGGCAGGCCCTGATATTGCGACGAGCATAAGCGGTGGAGTAATTGTGCAATTTAGGTCCGGAAGAAGAAAGCCAAGCAGCAAAATGAGAATATTGCTGAATTGGAAGGAGGGAATGGAAATGAAGACGCGGCATCAACTGCTAAAATAAATGAATTGGAGCGGATGAAAGACAAATTGTCCCAACTAAACGAGCAATTGGTTGAGGCACAGCTCATGCAGTCCGCAATTGTGCGAAAAAAACGACGGCTTCACGTGCTTTTTTGCATAAATTTTAAACGATTGTTTTCAGAATATAAATTTCATAATCCTTTAGGACTCATTGGCTGAATGTGAAGTGGATTTGACGCGCAGTCAGACCCAAATAAGCTCAATAGTCGAGGCAATTCTCGCGTTATGGACAGAGGCGACGAGTGCTGACCTCAAYGCTAATCTTGTTGAAGCAAAAAATAAGCCGAAATCGCGAGAAATTGACAGGCATGCGTCTCAAACGGAAAAGCCAGTGGCGATCGAAAGTCAGCTTGAAGCATTTATTAGTGATTTTGTTATGTTTTAGGCTTTGTGAGCACATCGGAACAACCTAAATTGACTAAAAAGGCTGAATTAMCGCAGAGATTGGCCAATTTTGACGGTACAGAAGGCAAAAACGCCTATAAAAGTGGAAAAGACAAATCGACTGAAATTTCGAGCAAAATAATTAGACGAGAAAACGAAGAAAAACAGAAGAAACAACAGAAACTAGCAGAAGCCAATGGGAAACTGATATCACCACGAATTCGCGATGGGAGAGGAGGTGGAACCGGCGGTCGCGAACGACGGATGGGATCAAGCAGAAGACACTCAAAGGACGAATCTGCGGTTAAGAAAGTGAGGAAGTCGGGGCATTTTTGGGGGAAATAGAAGAGTGGTGGGAGGTCGGGTGAACATCGTACGATTGGCCTTTTATAGATTACTTTGCATGGGACAAACAGGGCGAAACTGCAGGCTCGTATAGAGGGACAAAGGCCTTCGACTTCACAGACAAAACAAAGAGAGTTCGATGCTGATCAGCGACAAAATGAAGAAGCATTTCCAGTCCAATCGCAACAACAACGTGAAGAAATTCCAGTCCGACCGCAACAACAACATGAGGGAGTATTTCCAGTCCAATCGGAACAACAACGTGAAGAAATTCCAGTCCGACCGCAACAACAACATGAGGGAGTATTTCCAGTCCAATCGGAAAAACAACGTGAAGAAATTCCAGTCCGACCGCAACAACAACATGAAGAAGCTCCAGTCCCGTCTCCTCCGCTGGTCACCGAAGGCTATCGCGTTGACAGTTTTTTGGCTAGCATTCGGGCTTATAGGTTTGTATTGTTTTCCAAATTTCTTTTCTGCTAATTTTATGTTGTTAATCTGTCCGCCCGTTTAGACTCAACCCGCGCTTCCCACACCGATTGCTCGCCCATCACTCCATCTCGAATAGGTTGGACCCGTTTGTGCCACTTTGCCCTTTCCAACTGCACGGACGCTGTGCAGATACGAATTGTCCATGGTAAATACTCTGATCATGTAACTCAGAAATGCTTTTGAGTGACTTGCTATTTCTCATTTACATTTATTTGCATAGGCAACATGAGGAGGAGTACCGGCTGAGTGAGGTTGACATTGTGGCTGGAGTGATCGCCCTTTGGCCCAGCCTTTGTCCTCGGGGGTTGCGGCCCGGTTATCTATTCTAGTTGAATTCGATAATCCATCCCTTTTTCCAGGTGAATATGCGACGACTTTGTTGGCGAGTGATCCGTTGGAGATTGTTGTCGGGTTTCTGCTTTCAATAATGCCAGAACAGGCCTTTGGTATAAGGCTGGACGCGGTCTGTGGCATCCCGCGGCTGGCTTCCAAGCCCATTCCGGCTGGTATGAAAGTTTAATTCCCTTTTTTTGTCATTTGCAAATTCAGAAGAAGACATCGATTTCGTCCCATTTCTGCCCTCGAAGCAAATAAACCAGTATCCGCAGGGTGCTTCCTCACCAATTTGTTGATTGAGCTATTTTAACCGATTTCGGATTCCAATATCGTATTGTTTGTGCTATTAATGTCCCCATTTTGGGTCAAATTTTATAGTAGTTATACGGATTTTCCCAAACTTATGTGCTATTATTATTACAAATCAATCGAACAAAGTTTGTGGCATTTGCTATTCTTTTTTTAATTCAAAAAAAAATCTGCTATATAAAAAGAATGGACGATTCTCTCTCAAAAAGTGAAGTTGGTTTTATTTTTGGGAAAATTTCCGGAAGAGCGACTTCCATAATTTCTTTCTTGCCATCTAATTTGGCAGTAGAGACAAATAAAATGACGGGAATTTCAAAACCTGGACGGAATCCCGTGTTTTCCCCCGTAAAAATCCCGTCGAATTTTTCATTGGAATTTTTGAACACAAWTATTTTTGGTCATTCGTGACGCATTTACTCCAGTCGGATAGAGAGAACACCAAAAGAAGAGAACGTTTAGGGAGACAGAGGAAAAGCGAAATAGTACACACTTTATTATAAGAGTTGTGAAACATACCTACATATGTACTTACATATTATTCATCTTCTCCATTTTCTCTTAATCTTTTCTTAATAAATGTTTTTTCAGAAAAGGGTTTATTTTGAAACTTCTAAAATTGCTATGGAATTTCTTTTTGGTAATGAAAGGTGACTTTTTCCCCGCAATAATCAAACAATGCTTAGGAAAGCGCAAAACACCTGCGGAAATGTTGCGGCAGAATCAGCGGGCGCTGAACAAAGCCATTCGGGAGTTGGACAGGGAACGCCAACGCTTAGAAATGTCTGAGAAGAAAATCATTGCGGACATTAAAAAAATGGCCAAAATGGGTCAAATGGTGAGTGAATAATGCTATTGAATTTTAGTTTTTCAGGCAATACGTTCTTTCTGTTTTAGAATTCAGTTCGAATAATGGCTAAGGATTTGGTCAGGACGCGTCAATACATTAAAAAGGTGATTTTCGTTGTTAGCGCACTTTTCCAAAAAAAAAAAATGCAAATTTATGGCTTCAGTTCGTTATGATGCGAGCGAACATCCAGGCCGTTTCTTTGAAGGTTCAGACACTGAAAAGTCAGGATTCAATGGCTCAGGTTTTTAAATCATTAATTCCGCAGTAATTAAAATTTCTGTCAAAAATTCAAAATTTTCTCGGCGGCAAATTTAGCAAACGAATAGACTGAAGAGGAGTTGTAAATGGCGACTAAATAAACGCTTCAGGCGATGAAAGGCGTCACGCGGGCGATGCGTAGCATGAACAAGCAGCTGAACTTGCCTCAAATTCAGAAGATTATGAATGAATTTGAAAAGCAATCGGAGATCATGGACATGAAGGAGGAGATGATGGACGACGCCATCGACGATGCCATGGGCGATGCGGACGAGGAGGAGGAGACGGACAAAGTCGTGCAGCAGGTTCGTTCAAACCGAAACACTCAAACAGTCACAAAAATTGAGATATCCAAAACATATCCAGAATGTTCCGAAACCGCCTTTATTAGGAGGGGAAGAGAAATCGTCGAAAAAAATAAAATTTCTTTTTAACAAAAATATAAAAGGTTCTTCTCAGGTGCTCGATGAATTGGGCATTCAAATGACGGAAGAGATGGGCAAATTGCCGAATGCAACGGACGGACTGAGTGTGGGTGCGCAGAAGGACCAGCGACAACCGCAGGCGGCGGCGGCGGTGAGCGGCGCCTCGGGGGGAGGTGCAGCGTCAACGGTGTCGGACATTGACGCGGACTTGCAAGCACGGCTGGAGAACCTGCGACGAGAATGAAGTTGATCGACGGGGTACGAGTTGACGCTTATAATGTTGATGGGGGAATGAAGCACTCGCGCAAGTGGTGGTTAGAGCCTTTCCGTACATTAATCAATGAAAAATTGGAAATGAAATGCTTCTGTCGTAACGCTAACCGGGTTGACAAACCGCCTTCCCCCTCCCGCRCGAGTTTTTTTGGGGACCTCGACGAATAAACTTAGCAATGCTTTCACGGGCTTTTAATCCGTACGTCCTACCAAGCATTCCTTACAATTGGTCCTTAACCGAACGCGAAAATCATTTCGGGAAATTTGTAGGGACAACGTGACATTTTGTAACCACTACGAAGTAAATCCCAGTTTACCGCTTTGCGCGTGTCTTTGCTTCCGAAGTGATCTATACTTATCTGATCGATATATCCATTCAAGACCCATCAATTTGTACATTGAAATTTGGTGACTATAACATCTACGTATCAATTGTTTTTTTGCGTACGATTCGGGTAGGCAATGAACTCAACGGTAAACGGTAAGGGTGCGGCATGTACGGGGTTTACGTGGGCCGACAAGAGTATCCTTTTTTCTTGTATAACCCTGTCGGTCTAGTCGAATCCATCCATTTACATCCAATTGTTTCGTTTGTATCGATCACCCCTGCGAATTGGTATAGTTTTTTTACCAAATAATGTTCCAGGCTTTTTCGTTCGAAATTGATAAGTCGCCAAATGAGGTTACAATTTACATGATAGCTACAAAATAATGTATCTCAGTTTTTTATGAACAAAAGGTAAATGAGGACAACACAACGGTGAGCGTTTTAGAAAGAAAATGGAGAGAGAGGTTTTGGGGATGGGTCCAATGTAAGGGAAATATCAAATTCAAGGGGGGGGGGGGTATAGGAGAAAGCTAAATGGGACAGAACGAAGGGATGAGATTAGTTGGAAAACTCTCTTCTTTGCTGGCACAGCCTTTTTACTTCTTTTAAGCCACCGGCGGTTCGGCCGCCAACAATTGTCTCATCTCGCGCAAAGACTTCTTCAGATCCTCCCGGAATTGAAGCGAACTCTGAAAATAAAAAATAAAATTATACGTATAATCTTCGAATTATACAGGATGGGCTAACGAATTGTAACTGAAACCCCCCCTCTCCCCCCCCCCCTTCTCCCCTGCTCGTTGTTTGCAGACTTCAAGAGAGTTTCTCAATGGCACTTATCCTCTTTAAAAACAATATAATGAAAGGCATTTTAACCGTGTTTGAGGCGCTCTTCTTGGACGAAATGTGGAATGAAATTTGGTCCTCGCCCGCGACCAGGTAGGAAACGCCGTACCCCGCGTCAGTGACCGGGCCGAAGCCACCGCCAGCCGTTACCAATTTCAGCTTTTCTTCCATTGGAATACCCTCTTTCTCTGAGTCGAATTGGTTAAGCGGCGCTTGAGAGGTGGACAGCAAATATTGGGGCGGAAAAATTTTGTCGAAAAACGGCGAACTCTCCTCCAAGTGGCGCATGATCACGTATAAGGCGAACAGGTGCCTGTCCACACCCTAAAAACCCTTTTTGGTTAAGTTTTACAATATTCTCAAATGGATAAAGCTCGTCTCTTGACTCGGGTCCGCTCTCACCTTCCCACACATWGCATCCCGAGTCAAATTCTGATGACGTTCGGCCGCCAAACGCAGAAAACGCAGCCGTTCATCGTTCTAAAGTTGAATTTGATGGCGCTGATCCAAAATTTGTCGCACAAATTACCGTCTGTTGAGGGTCCAACATCGCCCTGACAAAGTCGCACGACTCGTTGGTGCATGAGCGAATGGTTTCGGTGCGACCCTCGCGGTACAGACGCGTGATGGAAGCCTCGTAAGTCAGCGAAAAAAAGCCTTGGTTCTGATAAAGACAAAAGTCAAATTTTAAGCAAAAAATGGGGGAAAAACCCTGAAATAGGTGAGCTGAAGTGCCATTTGCATGAAGGCGTCCGGCGAAATCTTCAACTTTTTCACAATTCCTTTGCCATACTCCGTCCACACCAACAGCGCCATCTCCACATCGTCGATCAACTTCTCAGCAACTCGGAGAGAAATGTCAATCTTTTTCTGTCAAATTTATCCAACGTTTCTTTTTGTCAAGTTTGGAAGAATTATATTTATTTTTAATATATAAAAAAGCGCAGGAATGATGCTTAAGAATGTGAGAATTGCTCTTTCAACCTGCACTTCTTCGTCCAGTACAAACTGAAGCCTCTCCACTTTGACAACGTCCTTCAGCTTGCCCTTGCAATCGCCGGATGGTGTGTAGCCCTGGAGACAGTAGTCTTGGAGCACCGCATATTCCATGAAATGGGCTGTCACTGCCGCATCACCTAAAAGTTAAATTCATACGAAATCGCTGTTACAAAATGGACTTGTACTACCCCAAGAGTGTTCCGCATTGATGCCAATTCGGCCGTTCTGTGAGATAATCAAGTTGAACGACTTGTCAAACCAGCGATCGTATCCCCTGCCATGCAGCAGCGTCTCGGCCCAGCGGTCCAACTTTGAAGTGTCATTCTTAAGATTTTGATTCGATAGAAACATAACACAATTGCGGACTGCCACTTCAAAACGGTAAAAATAGAAAAAACCCTTATGACTGACCGGGTCGTAGAAGACGGGCTCCTCGTCGAGTATAACCACGAAGGCCGCCCGTTCGATCATGCGCAACGCCATTTTATTGCCTTCGTCCGAGAAATGCTCCTTGCGCACTTTAGCCCAATGGTCGCGTCTTCCAGCGGTGAGTGCGCCCAAATAGCGCTCTCCGGGTTTTGGTTGTGCGTCGCTGTCCAGAATGGACTGGAAGGCTGCCTGGAGTTCGCATGGCTGGTGCAACCTGGATTGAATATACGTACAGGCCATCCAAAACCACAATTCCGGTACCTGGAACCACTGTGAACCTCTATTTTGTACCAACAGCCTTTGCAATAAACTGCAATGTGTTTGGCATCTTCCCAAGTGCAGAAATTGTCAATTTCTTCGCCAGGCAAACGGCATGAGTTGAACAGGCGCGAGTACTGCATGGTGCAGAAGGGCACTTTGGCTCGGGGGTTGATAGCAAACTAAAAAAAAAAAAAAATAGCATTAAATCGCAATTTATTCGTAATTTTTTGACCAACCCGTACTTTTTTAGAATGCAAATCAAAGTGTTTGAATAAATAAGTTCCCTAGACCCATTCCTACCACAAAATGTTTATTTTTAAACCCCGACGAACAAACCGGCGAAATGTGTTGGTATTCGATCAGCCGACGGAAGCGCAATGCGGCCCAAGTAACGTTCGCTGCTCGGGCCGCTTGTTTGTCTGTGGGGCTTTTGTTCAACGTGTCAAATCCGTCTGAAATTGAGGAAAAATCAAACATAAAATAGTGGGGGGGGGAATAGTGACCGTCCGAGAATGGGTTTTACGCGATTTAATTTATTTTTTCTCTTTTCCTTAACGCGCAACCCGTTATGCTGCTTAAAGTATTTATATTCCCATTTGAAAAAGCCCAAAAATGTTTTTTMTTGATTTGTCGGTCAYTAGAAAAAATCAAACAATAGTTGGAGTTGATCATTATCGGCTCGCGCTGGACCAAGTAGATGAACTTCTCCCACCAGTCCGTCACATAGTTGGTGGACAGCCACGACTTGATCCATAGGTAACGCTGCAGACGAATTCCCAGCCCTTTTTGGAACTTTTCGCTCAGATCCACGAGCTCATCGTAGTCCTTATCCGAAAGGATTGGACGCATCGAACGAAGGTGCTGAATGAGAATTATATTTAATTTATAAATCGAGAATTGGCTGAGAAACGATTTTTGCTGTTTCTATTCCGATTTCTCACCCTTTCCATTGTTGAAGCGACCGAAGGGAGCGGAAGATGCGGCAACGCGCCTTGGAAAGAATGCGTCATTGGCTCGTAAGAGGCAATTTTGTGGAGGATATAAAACCAAATTTTGGTTTTCTGCGAAATTTGGCCCGAATGCGGCGATTCGTACATCCAGCCTTTGTACATGAGGAACCATTTGAGCAGAAGTCGGAAGAATTGGACGAGCAAAAACCTAAAGGAATTTTCATGGAATTTAACAGCGAGTCGCGTCATTGCTAAAAGACGTACCACAAAATGCATCCAGCCAAGGAAATGGAGAAAGTGCGCGCTAACCATCCAACCCTAAAATTAAAATCAAATTAAAAGATTTAAACCGGAACGACAAAAAACGGGTAATGCGCACGATGGATCATAAGACACGCATAAAAATTATGACCATACACCAAGCCAAAGGATTGGATTTTTTCTTTAGGAAAAATTTCTTAGGAAATTCCTCAAAAATCTACATTTTTCTGAAAAATACATGCAAAACCAAAAAACACACCCCTAAAGTTTAACTCTTTGAGTTGAACCTACGGCCCTGGCGAGGCGTCCACAGAGTTTCCCATGGGCAAGGAAAACCGACGTCGAACGGCGGCTGATAATGACGAAAGAGCAAATTGATTGGAGGGATAGAGACCAGAGTAAGCAATTGTCTCTTTAAAGAAATGTTTTTTTAGTCGAATCTTTAAAAAGTTCGTACTCGGTTTTTTTATTATTATTGTAGTGTAGT
>MEIZ01000002.1:437892-488370 GCA_001723225.1 Globodera ellingtonae | reverse complement strand
TCTGGTAATAAAAAAGGCCCACGGGACGCCCGATGGCGTGCCTGAAATAAACTAGAATCCTGATTTGTGAGCGGCAATTACGTTTAAATTTCTTGAAATTACCCACCCACTTTTAAAGACAAATTATTCCTTTAAAAGATCATAGATCGTTTTGATTAGCTAACGATTGGTCTTATGCACACACAACCATCGGTGAGTTGTTGCAGCTTAGGTTAGTCGGCCACGATTGAGAAAGTAAGCTCAAAAACAAACAAATGTATACAGAAATGAACTCAGCRCTATTTGTAAAAGTGTTTGATCAGAAAAAAGTGACAAAAGATGCATTGAATTCATCCACCCATCCTAAACCATAACACGAAGGGGGGTTGGTAGCGAGAAAAGTACAAAACGATCACTAAAAAGGGAAGGGGGGAGGGAGCACGAGGGGAGGGAAAGCAGGAGGAGAGAGAACGGATCGCACGGACTTTGTTATTTTGTGTCCATTTAGGGGGCGAGTACGCGTGGACTTTGTAGTTTTGTAGCTTTTTGCTATGAAATCTTTGAYGGGCTATAACTTTCATTGAACGACTCRCAAGTGTGTGACGATTTTACTGAAGAAAATATGATTTTTGCCGAACGATTTGTAACAGATCWTCAATGATAAGGCTYTGTTATCAGTTTGAGTGCATCCATAAGATCGGCCGGGGATGCGAATGGCAATTGCCGGGACCGAGAAGATGAGCATGCAATGGCGGGGATGTGTTTGTCTGTTGTTTTGATGAAATTGTGCTGACGATGTTTGATGTACAGACATGTCCTTCTCAACCGGTCCGACAACTCAATTAAAAGCCGTACTTCTGGGTCTTCAAGGCGATCATCTCCATCTTGAGCATTTGATCCATTATCGGAAATATCGAATRCATCAAAAGACGTGACAGTCGAAGGGTTGCTGAAAGCGTTGCTTATTTGAATGAGTTCGTCAATTGGCTCGCGGAACAGATCTTCGATAAACTGAAAAGTGATTGAAAATTAACATTCTTCGATTGGAATTCCATTTCTAAATGGCTCACACAAAGCAAGCTGGTCAGAGCATTCTTCCACTCCTGCACCACTTCCAGTGAGTCATTTAGATGAATGTTTTCATCATCATTACGTTGTTTTTCGGCATTTTCAACCAATGCACGGACACAGACCGAGTTTAATGAAGAGAACTGGAACCAAACTTCTTTACCAGATACAGAAGAAGCTAAATCCTATTAATTTCTAACTACAATATTCACATGAATGAACAGAAGRTGGAACAGTGACTGCAGCTGACGCATCAGCCGAGTGCCCAACGCTCGACGCAAACGCTCTTTGAGGTCGTCAGTCACAAATTGAATTGCTCCGGTGGGCCATTGTCGTCGGAGGCGTCCCTCACGACGGTGGCTCAATGCGATGGAGTCCATCACTCGYAGCAGGGCGTGTTGGATARGACGAAGGCGAACAGAAACAGCAAAGAGTTGCTGGTAGAGGTGTTGGTCAAGCAGAACTCGAAGTGGCCAAAATTGCTGAAAAGTTAGAATGGTAAATAGGTAATTTAGATATTCCTACTCTTGCAAAGAATTCTGTGCTTCTCTTTTCAACATCGCCTTCGGTGTCGAGCAGTTCGTGAAGAGAGTGCTCTCGAGTCCAAAACGAATTCAGCGAAGTGATATTCTGAAATAAGTCTCASCAATTTTATTATGGAATGACTTTATTACGAGAACAAATCTCAGTTGATCTTTAAGCAAATTTTCTCTCGTCAAATGGACAAGCAAAAGCTTGTCCAATTGGACACTGTGGTGGACGAGCGATTGACGAGCAAGTTGCGTGAGAAAACTTTGGGTAAAGTGCAGCCTGAATGGAAAAAACGTCTAGTTCTCAAAAAGCATAAGTCGAGAAAATAAAAAATAATTCAAAAAAGTGAATCTTCAAGTGTTACATGCCTTCCGTCCTCTTTGAATTTGTGCCAATGCGCAACAAAAATCTCATGAAATGGGTGTAAATGGCCATTCTCTTCCAACGCTCTTAACGGAGCCGACCGTTCACAATTTGTGACAAAATGAAATCGACCGAGCGTCAGCTCGTCATCCGCCCAAAGGGACTCCAAAAAATCCAAWTTATCTGCGCTTAAAGAGCAAATTAACTTTAAATAAATATTTGAAATTACTTCGTTAGCCGATCTTCCGCTCCATCGGTGGCCGATTTGAGACGCAAAGTGAGGTATTTGCCCAGCAAATGGACAAAGCCCTCAAAGAGCGTTGTCTTCCAAACGGGCTTAAATTGTTTAACATTTTTAAGTTAGTTAATTTCAGAGGGTACCATTCGATTCTCGGTTTCATAAACGGGCCAAAAGTTAAGGTTCTGCAGAAAATCGGACCAAAATATGCAAATTGGCGGCTGTTTTGTGCCCCTTCGGACATTTTTTGAAGTCATTAAGTGTTCGAGGAAATGTGGAAAGTCGGAAAACCGCCGTTTCAGCGTCTGCAAAAAATCATCAAAATGTCGAAGACCTAAAAACAAGAACCAAGTTAATCGGATTTAAGGCTTGCTAAGACCAGACGAGCGCTAAAAATTCCCATTTTGGCCGCAAATGTCAGCCAAAAAGTCCAAACCGGGGTTAACCAAAAAAATCCCGGTTCTACGGAACCGCCAACACTAGTCCGGACCGCGAATGTACGGCAACCAATAAATCTAAAATGCTCACCAGCAAATTGAGCTTCCGAGTCCAGCCTTTTGCCTGCCACCGTTTTCGCCTCAGCAAAGAATGATAAGGCGGCACAGACGGGAGAGACTAATGCATCATGGCCCAATAGAAAATTGCCCTCAAAATCCTTAGCAAAAAAATGGTTCGAAAAAAATAGAACAAACATTTGAATATGACAACGAATTGGCAATGAATTCATCAATCAACAATAATTTTCGACGCAATTCGGACGCTGTTTGGAGAGTTATCTGAGATGTCCCTTTAAAACGGCTTTCTAAGTAATGGGATCAATAAACTAACTTCGATTTGGCTCCTGTGCCATGCCGAAACAATGTCGTCGTCCCCATAAAGTCTGTCGATGCCCCACCGCTGCCAATTGATGTAAAATTTGCGTTGGCGATCCTCGCTTAACGGAGCCGACGGCGGAGCAGTGGGCAACAGCAAAGACCTATTTCAGAACAGCGGATTCCAATCACTTRCAAAAAAGTCCCGATTTACACATCGAACGAGAAYTCCCTCCCCATCACCTGCAAATTGCTCTAAATAAATCCTGTGCTTGAACATTGATCCTTTTCTCTACAAAATGATGTCCACTMATTGTGCCATTAAGAAAAGATCTTTGCAATGGCAACGAATTGATTGGGGAAGCAGGCGCAAAATAAAGTGGAGCAAAGTTTGCAGCCGAATCATCCGAAGGGGGCACAAAGAGCATTGAAGTTTGTCCATTCATCATAGGCAGCAAAAATTAAAATTGAAACGAACATTCGTAAATAAGACAAATAAATATTTAACAGCAAGCAAATCAATGCGACAATGGCATTCAAATCAAAGTGTGTACGCGTAGCGTACTTGCAATTTCTTTAGTAATTAAAGGGAACATTCGTTCGTATCGGGAGAGGAAAAATAATGAGCATTGAGCAAAAATAGCACAACTTTTGGGTACAGTGTAAAGTAAATTATGGGAGGGCGAGTCTTCAACAGCATGAGTTGGGTTGGACCTAAAGCATGTTAACTAACCGAATGCCATTCCTTTATTTCGTCCATAAATGCTCAAAAAAGGAGTTATCATGTCATGTCAAAGCGTCTTGTGACAAAAAGCGTCTTGTGAACTCTTCTAAGGTGCTGTCAACAAAATTGGTCTTGTTTCTAAAATTACACGCATTTGAAGAGGGAAGGCCGCCTGTGCCCCTCTCCACCCACTTTATTGTGTTAATGCTTTTGACCATCCCATCCAGCACATCCTTCTGGCATTTGCATTGGTCTATGCCCTCCTTCATCTCGCGATGAAATCCGCCGACGACCGTTTTGAGGCCTTCATAAACCTTAAAAAATAAAATCAGAAATTTCGACATTGGAATGTCGCCCACTTGATCCAGCTCATGGATAACCTGCTGCTCACAATTGCTGGTGTGGATGCTCTCAGTTTGATGAAGACTAAAACATTTTACCATTTAACAAATAATTTAACACATTTCAAGCCCCCCCCCTCCTCTCCCCACCGTTGTTCCAAATGCTGTCTGAATTGGGTCTTTAGCCGCTCCTCCTTGGCCCCGTTGTTCCATCGGAGACGTTCGAACGCGTACAATCCGGCAACGAGGCCCAGACCGCCAAGCACCCAACGCCAGTCCACATTCTTGTAGACAACCAAGCCAGCGATAGTTACACCTACGGAGCCGTTCATCAAATAGGAAGCCGACTGAACCACAATGTTGGAAAGAAACGCATCTACTTCACGCTTTTCCAGATGCTTCTGCTGATGCCCATGTCGAAGCCCTAAAGAGATGTTTTAAAGGAATTGAAAGTTTTTATATGTCAAGGACCATTGTTTTGCTGCTGACGTGGCAAGACGTTCATACGCTGAAATTCGTCTGTGAAATTTTAATCCAAGAATTTTCGAGTCAAACCAAAATGTTCCTATCAATGGAAGTGATGGGTTGGCCCCGTGTGATAGACAAAATCCAGCGTGCAAGGTTCTCCACACCAAGGGAGAAGCGGAACTCCAGGTCCTCGTGGAAGTCGGACATCAGTTCGGGAGAATTAATCGAAATTGCGAATTTGAAGGGCTGTTTGTACTGCCAAATTTTATCCAACTGCGCCGCGTGCCGCTCGTTGAGAATTTTTTTGACAAACGCTAAAAAATTTTTGAAAAATGCGATGGCCAAAAGGCTTTCAAATGAATAAGCCCGGCACGCACCGTGCATGGACTGCTCCAGACTCCAAATTTGCGCCATCAGTCCACCTGTGCACTGATTCTGCAGCTCCTCCGACAACACTCCGTTCACGTGAATGGCCAACTCACYTTTGTACTCACCGATCAGTTCAGGGTCGTCAACAAATGAATGTTTGAAGCGGTCGATGATCGCTTCGAGACGTCCAATTTCGTCCAAAAAGTCGGCGGAGACCTAAAAAATTGCGTAAAATAAACTGAAGAATAAAAAAACGATTGTATGATGAGCACCTTCATATGCACCTCTGAGCGCAATTTATGCTGTTCAGTGTAGTAAGTGCGTTCAAAAAACTTGAAATTGTCACGACAATTTGCAAACTCCTTGGTCTTCAGCTGAAATTCCAGTGCAAGACGCTTCCTTAGAAAGAAAAAGCTACAAAATTTGAACGCCCCTAAGCGTTTAACCCAAACTTCTAGGTTTTAATCATATCCCCAAACTTCTAGGTCTATAATCAAACTCCAACTGTTCTTGGTTAGCCAAGTCGTGCACAGTGTTGAGGTTGTGTTGGATTGCCTCGACAATATCATGCGCTCGACGATTGTGAGCCTCGAATTTAGTCCGAATGGCAGATTTTGAAATACATTWCTAAATTCAATTTTTGTCCTCATAAATGCYTATCCAAAATTATACCTCAAATTGTTCCTCAAACTGCTTGAACTCCAAGGCTCGTCTCTGGAATCCCTCCTGTTGATACGGTCCTTCTATAAAAATCTTTCTAGTCAATGATTTTTCTCCGTTTATTAAAATAAATTCAATTTCCAAATGCTCATCTAATCTCGATACAACAGAACCCACTTGTCTTCATCAGTTCGCCCTTCTCCAATAGTCGAGCGTCTTGCATTTCTCGGGCCGAGATGAAGAAGTAGCGATTCTTCGCCTCCTGTACGCTGCAAACCTTCAATTCGTTGGCCAAAAAGTCTTCAAAGCGTTGTTCATGCTGAGCACGAATTTGAGCTCGACTATCTTCTGTCTCAGAAGCGCTAGCATCCCATCGGTTGCAAAGGATGAAAATGTTTGGGCGAGACAACTTTTTACTGACGCGAACGAAAAAATTKTTTTCCTAAAATTGGTTGAACATAAAAAGTAAAAAACAGCAAAGCTCATTTGTAAAAATATACTGCTTGAGTGAGCGTGGACTCTGAGTTGGAAACCAACACGAAAACATCCGCGTCCAAGCAATGCTTGTCGATCCAACTGTCAAACTCGGGACTTAGGTCCACACCAGGGCTGCAAAAAAAATACTTTGTTAAGAAGAATCATCAATTAAGTCCACCTGTCCACAATCAGCACGTCATTTTGGAGAAGTTTAGAAGCAGATTTTGGATAGAAAATGTGTATGAGCGAGTCGCGTCCCAGCGAACGCGTGGCTTCGGCGCCCAAGGCGTGCCCAACCGAGTCCAATTCCGCGATCGGGAAGCGCTCAGTGCCGTCCTCCATCATAAAGTATTTGTCCTGCTCTGAGCCACCCTCCACCTGCAGGAAGCAACATGTCGTATGCCCCATTCCCTGTGGCAGCACTCGACAAGCCAACATGGCATTGATCACACTGCTTTTCCCGTTGCTGGTCCTGAACCAAACAGTCAAATCCATTCGTGGTTTTAGGTCATTTTCCGCTTAGTACGAGAACAAACACCCGATAAAAAGCAAACCTTCCGAAGAAGACCACCTTCATTTTGTCTCGACCAATCACTTCACGAATTGCTCTAACCGAATCGCGGAAACGTATAATTTCGTCAATTTGAGCAGGCGGCACAAACTTCTGATCACTTCTAACCATACCTAAAGGGCTCAAGGATATTTTTAGCAGAAAATCCAAAATAAAATAACCGCTAAGATTTGGGGTTTGAAAGTTAGGGGTCAATTTTTCAGATGCCGTTTTCTAACTACCAGCCCTGCTTTTGCTCAACCTGAATAGAATTCATGCAGCTCGCCCACATGACCYTCGAGTTGTCCGTAAATGTCGGCCATCCATTTTTTAGCCTCACCGAATCGTTGCAACGGCTCGTTACCGTTGAYCAAATGTCTTCTTTTCGGGTCGCCGGCGCTGCTGGCGGACAGATGAACGATATTTGCGGCCATAATTATACGGGGTTTCTAAAAAGCGAAATTGTTTGATTTTTATCGATATAATCATGGACGCAAAAAAAATCGAATTAATGTTTGAACGAATGGGAGAAGTTCGTTTGGGCACACCGATTGGGCCATGCACGTAAAGTAAAAATACCATCAACGTACTTTTTACAGGGTGGACCAGGCTGAGCCTACTAAGGAAACCCGGTAATACTGCAGCACAGGACAAAAAAAAAAGGAGAAAAAAGATGATTTTTGCAATTCTGTGTAGTTTTGATTGGCGCAAAAACAAAAAAAAGTTTCACGGAACGCATGAGTTTCATGGGACGCATAAACCGGACTAGAATCCTGAGTTTTCACACTTTTCGCAGCAGAAGCGGCTTCGATGCCCTCAAATCGAGAATGAATTTTAAGAAAATTTTATTTTCGAAATAGCGAGGGAAGGGGAACTAGGTATACTGATGACTCCATTTTTTGAACAAACAAACAACAATTCGTACGTAAGTCTTTATTCAGTGCTTTGCATAATATAGGATACAATCATCACGACGACAACAATATGATATGAATGACACAATATATGTATGATTGATGATCTGTGGTTGTTCGGATGGGCAAAGCTTTTGATATGAAGGTAGGCGCATCTCCTCTCCTCGGGTCCGTCACATGGGCCAATCGCCGGTTGTCGCTGCTTCTCCTCACATGTAGGCGCTCTGTTCCGGGGCCTTCGCCTAAATTGTTAAAATTATTGACTGTTCCGCTGCATCCCAGGAAACAAACCGGGGTGGGCTCCGGCTGATTGTATGTAGGCGTTGACATGTAGGCGCTTTGGGCTCCGCCGCCCGCTGGAGCTTGGTCGCCGCCGCTGGCCGCTGGAGCTTCTGCGCCGGGCGATGACATGTAGGCGCTTTGGGCGCCGCCGGCCGCTGGAGCTGCTGCGCTGGGCGATGACATGTAGGCGCTCAGATCGCTCATGTTTGGTGAATTGCTGCGACGAACGGTGTAGACGAGCTTGCTGTGGGCTGAAGTTGTTGCTGTGTTGCTGTTGAAGATTGGCAATGGTGACGAATGGACCAAATCCATTTCCTTTTATACATTTTTCACTGATGAAATTCGTTACAAAAATTAAGAAGATTTTGACAACGCCAAAAAGTATATAAGCGAACGGATTTGTCAAATTATCCACCTTCAGCAAACAACAAATCAACGTTCTCAACAATCTACACATCAAGCGAGCTCGACAACAGCATCAACAACAATGGCGCAACTTCCTCCAGAAGACATCGCAACAATGCCCGCCCAGAAGGTCGTCTTCAACGCACCGTTCGACAACAAGGCCACCTACTACGTGCGGGTAAGTTAACATCTTTTGACCGCAAAACATTATCTCATTTGCCTTTCTAATTTAGTCATCAACCTGGGCAAACGCATCGGCTTCGCGTTCAAGACGACCAAACCGAAGCGCATCAACATGAACCCTCCGAATGGCGTGCTCGGCCCCAAGGAGTCCGTCAACGTTGCCATCTCCTGCGACGCGTTTGACCCCAGCTCCGAGGACACCAAGGGCGACCGTGTGACCGTGGAATGGACCAACACACCTGATCCGGCGGCTACCGCGTTCAAGCTCGAGTGGTTCCAGGGAGACGGGATGGTGCGCCGCAAGAACTTGCCGATCGAGTACAACGTCTAGACGATGATGTGCCGCCGCATTACGACGACCAGATGCAGAAGATAGGACCCCCCTCCAACCCAACATGTAAATGCCCTCATATTGTATCCCCATGAACAGATAATTATGTAAAACCACCATATCATCATCTCATGTGTGTTCATATTATGTAAATGTGAAATAAAATGTAATTTTGATTGGCGCAACAAAAAAACATTTGGTAAAAATGGTTGACACGCGATGAATTTTGTGCCTTCCTCTGTTGCCCAGGTCATGGCCTTCCCCCACCAATGAAAAATGTAGAAAATTTCCTTCCCGCACCAATGAAAAATTTGTTCGAATAGGGCGAAGGTCCCGAAAAGGTCGAAAAATCAACATTTGTTTTTAAGAGGTAGGTGTATTCAATTCACTAGGTCACGCGTTGAAATGGCCTTCCCGCACCAACCAAAATGTACCTATTTTTCTTTTGCGTGCAAATCCATCCGCTTTTCCCTTTGCGAGCAATGAAGTTTTTCTCTCGTCGATAAAATTCCAAACCGGTTTGATCAGGCTAGATCGCCGTTAAACCACACGAGATGGGATGGAAGAACAAAATACTCCGCAAGAAACGTCCACCCTTTCTCTCTGTGCCTTCGTCCGTCCCATTCTTCTCAATGACAATTAAAATGCCATTTGCCTTAGTCATTTGTATAACAACGCTTTTTCTTGCTTTGGCTGCTGTTAGGGCCGACACCGACACAATTCATTGGGAATGGCGGGATTTGATTTGTCAGACAGCGGAAAAAGGTGAAAAATTGGAGGGGGAGGGGGGGGGGGGGTACCTGAGACCAGAACATATCCAATTCGGGAAAATTAGGCGCCGGCGATGATAAAATCACAGAAGACGCTGCGCAGTGCACAGTTGCACTTCGCGAGAACGAGAAGGACACCAAACGACGAAAGGCACCAAAAGGGGCTGGGTGTTTCGAAGTTTGTTCGAAAGAGGATTTGGGCTAACAAACTTCCTCTAATAAGGAAATCGTTAACGGAACCGTGCGGACGTACTGCGATTTGCTGTGTCCCAAGGCGGACACCGTCTATCTGATCAAGCGCGACCCCCAGGCCCATCGTAACATAAAAGACCGAATTTTGACCCAATTAAGTCCCAAAAGGTTACTGCTTTGTTTTCTACACTCATCGCCTCGAGCAACGTGGAGAGCATTGGTATCTGTGGCGCGAAAATAAGTGCGTTTCCTAGCCAATGGGAATCCCTGTGCCATTGCACCAAGAAAGCAGATGGCATAATAGGAGGAGCAAAGCAATCATAATTCAGATGTCGCCATTCCCAAATCACGTTCACAGCTCGTTGCGAATTTCTTTTCGCCAGACGTGAAATGCCCAGCGACACCGTGCTGTTCAACACACTCAGAAGGCGGAACAAATAATTAATTTATTTCAATGTCTGTCCTGCCAATCAAATTGATATAAAATGAATGAATGGAGAGGACAATTTGGATAAGACGAAGAAAGGTTTAGAATCGGATGGATCGCGTGTAGTCGTATTCGACGGTCGGAATAACAGCCTGAAAATTTCACCAAAATCCAACCAATAAAAAAAATCGCCATTTTGCGTGTCAATTTGGAATACACCTGCACAAATTTGAGGAAGATGAACAGATAGTCGAGCACGTTCAGCTCCCTGCCATTCTCCAAAAATTGTTCGATGAGATGCTTCATGACCGATGCGTGATGGCACGGATGGATGGTGGCCAATGAGAGGTTTGCCACGTGAGGATGCGTCTCCAGCGTAATGGTGCGGTCTTTATGGTCCTACAAAAAGTTCCGGATGCAACTTCTTTAATGAGAAAATGAGCCTAAAATTCAAGAAAAATGCAATGCGGTAACAGTTCGCCTATCTCACCCCGGAATATATTTTTTCTGGTTAATGCCTGCTCGGCGACTTTACCCGAGCAGTTGAGGTAGTCAATGAAATAAATTTTGCCTGTGAAAAATCGTCCTTCATCTGGTCCACCGTAAGTGGCGTCCCGTCCTCGTCATAACCAACCAACCAAAAGCGCGGAACCTTCGATGGGTAAATGTAAAAACCCTACTGTCCCGCCCTCACCTGGTAGTATTTGTCGTAGGTAATGTGCAGGTCATAAGTGCGTGTCCGCAAAATGCCAACTTCATCGGACCTTTCGGCGCGTTCCGGACCATTTTTTCTGGGTTTAGCAACGTATCTGAAATTTTCCGTATTGCAAGGAATCGTTAACAGGCCGCGAATTGATGGAAAACCTGTGGGGATCTTCGCCCTCCAAACCGCCGCTTCCAATGTACTCGTCCAGGTCAAACGCCTCGCCCTCCTCGCCACTTTCGTCGGCTTCCCCTTTCCCTCCGTAAAACTCCGTGTTAGCCGGTTCTAACTTAAAATGAATTGTAAAGATCATTCAAAGGTCAGCACCAACCTCATCATCCAACTCTTTCGGTGCCAAATTTGTTTGGGTGTCAAAATGATGCGTGTCAACCCATTCATCGCCGTCCACAGAGCCCTCCTCTCTAATGATCTGCTCATAACATTAAACGGATTCAACGATTTTGGGAATGCCTTTTCCAGTGATTCGTTGTAGCTCATTTGGGAACACCGGTGATGGCATGGCACTCGTCGCGAAATGAGAAATTGTTTGCCCATCGGCAAATAGTCGCGCACTCTGGATAAAATTAAAATTGAAAGGAATAACAGTCAAAACCTGGTCGGATCACTGGCGTCAGACCACGACCATGTCGGACACAGGTGGACCAGGTGGTCTCCAGCTGAAATGGAGCTCAAATAAGTGAGGCCAGACATGCATAATTCGGCATACTGTAAGCTTTTGAGGAATAGTATGGATAAGAAAAATAATTTTGTTAAAATTAAAAAGCGGAGTCGACAAACCTGCAACAAATTCTTCCGGAGTGAGAACTCCCGTCTCACGGAATTTGGATTCGCGCAGCACTGGTGTTAAATATTCGCCCACAGTGAGTGCGGCACTTTTGAACTGGTTAACCAGATCATTGACATTCATTCTTTGATAGAATTCCCATTAACCGATTATTTATGGAAAAAAGCAACATAATACTCAGAATAACGTTAGTCATCGCTCAAAAATTTTACCAGAAGCAGGGTTCGGATATCTGCGGATTTTTCCTTTTTGTGGTTTTTGAAAAGGCAAAAGAGGATTTTTTTCTGCCGAATAGATAGTAGAGGCACGACATAAAAGATGTTTTTTCTGGTTAGCTTCGTTCGATTCCATCCAAAATCAAAACAATTGAAAGTAATTTACATAATAATAAAACGTGAAAATCTAAGGAAAGAATTTTGTCCGCGCAATTTTCAAATAAACAGAGACAAAATGCCAAAATTTTCAAAGTACCCAAAAAAATTCAGCGTACGTTTCAGTACCGCTTCAGTGCCGCCAATTTATCGGATTTTTTAGGTTTTTCCCATCCCATAAGTTTCCTTTAAAAGTTTGATTTGATTTTTTGGTTATTTGAGCATCGATTAGATTTCTGGACAAATTTTGTAAGAGAACTTAAAATTATCCATTTTTATGTTTATAGTTTTTTTAACKAATTTTTGCTTGTTTTTCAGTACAAAAAAAACTGTCGTATTGCCGAGGCAGCAAAGGGGAAAAAATGTTGTCAGCACAACTTAAGCAGCTTCGTTTTTTGAACATTTGCCATCGGATCGTCCGATTGTCCCCCCGCGGCGGACGCCAAATGCAAATGGCGCTGGCGGAGTTTCTCTTTGCGCGCAATTTTTCGACGTCCACCAAATTGTGTTCGTTTTACAATTTGAATTCACGATGGAAATGCCCGGAGTCCGTTCATCCTTTCTTTAAATCTTTCAATTTCCCCTTTTCAGCTGCTCCTTTCGCAACTTTATGGAGCGCAGTTCGTGTCGTCGCTGTGGTCATTCGCCGCCAAAAGCAAGTCTGGTCTCAGCTGCATCCAATGTGTGGCAATGTTCTGGGTAAGTTCCCTTCGGCGCCATTTTGTAAATTTTCCATGGCAATCAGGTGCAATGTTATGAATTACAACGACAGAGCGGCATGTTTCAAATGTGGAATTGCAAAGTCTGCAGAGATTCATTCATTGCGAGGCGAAATCGAAGCGGACGGCTGCTGGTTTTGTGCCAAGTTTTTATTTAATTTTTTGACTTTTCAAATTGTTCTGCAGATGTGGGTTTCGCAACAATCCGATCCGGGATGCTTGTTATCGTTGTGAAACCAAACCCACTGATGAACAACAGCACGAGATTATTGAAAGGAGCGGAATTTGGTTGTGTAGGTAGCAAACCTTTCCCTTTATTAGTAGTTAATGCCTTAAAAGTGAAAGCTTTTAGCTGTTGCGGCAACAAAAATTTTCGTTCGAAGAAGGAATGCAACGCCTGCAAGATGGTGAGAGGGTCGTCAATTGGAATATATGGACAATCCGTCAGAAAATAAATTTGGATGACTTCGTAGTTTTTGTTGCTTAAATAAAAATGCAATTTGAAAAATATATTTATTTGCAATTTGAAGGCCGAGTTAAGCAAAAACAATAACTAAAAAATGAGAAATCAAAAACATTCGATCGATCAGCTGCCGTTTTTCGTTAGGTCTGGCAGGACATCGTCTGCTAAATCGACAACGTTTTTGTTTCCAAATTTCGGGGGTCCAATGAGCCGCTTCACATCATCATATGAGAGAGTTTCTTGTTCCAATAGGGCATGGGCCAACTGAAAAAAACAATGCTTTTGTGCTGTGGCGATAATTGCATTTACCGTCTCGAGCATGTGTCTATTCTCAAGCAACAGTTTTTCAGTGAAGAAATAGGCATCCGACACAATTCGACTAACTTCCTAAAACCAGATAATGAGGATAAGTCCAAAGATAAAGAAGCCATGTCGGCTTTCTGATGCCTATGATTTTTATACTCTGATTGCAAATAAAAATAAATCCCCAGAGAGGATGTTCTGAACCACAACCATTAGCAAACCTGATCAATAATGCTTCCAAGCTTTTTGCTGTACGGTTTCAGCTGAAATAAGGCACTCCGATCATCAACACCGGGTTCAGGTGTGAAACTGATCGGACCAAGCAAATCGCTCATCCCGTACATTTTTACCATCGCCTGCGCTTGTTTGGTTACCTAAAATATTTTCAAAAAGTAAATTGGCTAAGATTTTAGAAAAACGTCGCCTTTTCCAAGTCGTTCTGAGCACCAGTTGTAATTCGTCCAAAAGTCACATTCTCTGCCGCCCGTCCGCCCAACATCATGCAAATCCGTTCGATCAACTCCTCCCGAGTGAACAGCTTCCTGTCTTTCGGCGAGTATTGGGCGAAACCTAACGCAGCACTGGTCCTCGGGATTATGGTGACCTTGTATGTGAATCCATTTTTAAAATAAATTACAAAATACTTTAAGCAATGCTTCTGTGTGCTCCAGCAGCCATCCAACCAACGCATGTCCCGATTCGTGGTAAGCCACAACTTCACGCTCCTCCTTTACCAGCACTTTGCTACGCTTTTCTGGACCCGCCAAAATCTTCTGCAGTGCGTAATCCACATCTTTTGACCAATGTAAGTAAGTCTTCTCCCAAGACCAAGCATTTTTTTATGACAATATACCATCAATGTCCACCATCTTCTTCTGAATAGTCGCAGCATGGATGGCCGATTCATTAACCACATTGGCAATGTCTGCACCTATAAAGTGGTTGGCTTTGACATCCGAATGGAATGCAAGCAAAAATTCATTTTTAACTAAAATGTAATCATAGGGATAGAAAATACCGCTGAACCCAGGCGTCAATTGTGCCAGTCGGTGACTGATCCCGGTTAGCCGGTTGTCCTTCTTGATCTTGCGCAAGTACAAGTCAAACAGTTCGCGGCGTTCGATTAGAGTGGGCAGATCCACGCTGACGTTCCGATCAAAACGGCCCGGACGGAGGAGAGCCTTTGGTGTGAATAACGAAATAAAACTAAAAAGGGATCAAAGAATTTGCCATTACCTTGTCCAGCATGTCAGGACGATTTGTGCTTCCAATAACCACAATTCCTTTTGCCGTGTCCCTGCGGAATTAAATATTTAAATTATTTTTTGCTCTCAGAATCAACACACACATTCCGTCCATTTCAACCAATAATTGGTTAAGCGTGTGCTCCTGTTCGTCATTACCATGTCTAAAAATAAGTTTAGTAAAGCCAAAATTCTGAAAACCTACGCTGAATTGCGCTTTCGTCCAATAGCGTCGATTTCGTCAATGTATCTACAAAAATATATTCACATTTAATTTAAAGAAATTTAATGATACGTTACATTATGCACGGAGCCCTCGATTTGGCCGCTTTGAACAATTGCCGAATACGCGAAGCGCCAAGGCCGCCGATCATTTCGACGAATTCTGTGCCATTGATGCTAAACACATTAAAAATAAAACGATTTTTTTTGTAGAGGGTTTTTAGCCTTAGTAATAATGAAACAATTTACTTTATGAAGGGGACGCTGGATTCCGCCGCGAGAGCCTTCGCCAAAAGTGTTTTTCCGCAACCCGGCGGACCAGTCAAAAGAGCACCTTAGCATTTAGTTCACATTTCTAAAGCCGAAATTGCGCCCACCCTTTGGCAGTCTTGCTCCCAATCGCGTGTACTTTTTCGGCCGTCGAAGATAGTCGACAAATTCGATAACTTCCACCTTGGCCTCATGGAGCCCGGCCACATCGCGGAATTTGATCTTCAGCTTGCCGCTCTTCAATGCCGGGTCATAAATTCGGAGACGATGTCCCATCATCGTGGACTGACATGAATATGCAAAAGAAAAGAAGTAAAGAATAATATACGATAGATTCGGCGAAGTTGCCCATTTTGGCGCCGCTCATCATTCTTCCAAACAAAATGATTGGAAGTACGAAGAAAGCAAGGATGACCAGTGAGGGGATGATCACGGACATAAAATAATCATTATTCAGATCACTAATTCCAATAAGGCAATTATATCCCCAGACGGGTGAGTCCAATATCATTGTTTTTTTCATAATTTTTAGTTCCAATTTAAGAACAAAATCTGCCACTAAAAATCCCTTGCCAACTAAAAACGAACATTTTTCCGGGCTCCACCCATTGTATGTTGCTCCATCGTTCCGGTGGCAGTCCAGCATCCACTTCCTAAATGGAAAGTTTTTAAGTTAAATTTTAATTTTTGACATTTTAACTCGACCGCTTTCCGTATATCCTGTTCCACGCGACTGATGTCGGGCACATTGACGAAGAACATCCGAGGCAACTAAATTCTGTCAAATTAATTTCCATTCTGCAAAACGCGCTTGTGTACTGCTCTCACCGGTTTTCCATCCGGCCATCGCGCGCCCTGCATAACTGTCACCAACGCTTTTTTGTAACGCACTTTCCTGTCGGCTCCGTGTGATACTTTCAATTGGACGCTTGATACCTAAGTGTTTTTTAAGCTCAAATAATTGTTGTTTTGTACCAAAATTAAAAATTTACACGTCCGAGGGGCACAATGAGCTCAACAAAGTTGTTCCAAGTAATTTGATTTAAAACGGCAAAATACGAATTCGGATCATTGGGCAACAGCAAAGAATCGGAGCGCTGTTTTAACCAATAATGACTAAACCAATAGCTTTTAATGCTTCGAAAAGTTTTGAACTTACATTACAAAAAAAGGAAATGTCAAACAAAAAGCGAAGAACAATCGCCGCAGCATCTTGTTATCCGAAAGCTGAAATTCATAAATTTAGAGCAGTCCGGAGGGTTCATTCGTCAACCTAACTATGAATAATTAAGGCATCAACAGTCTCAAAACACTGAAAACCCACGCAATTAATCCTAGCTCACTCCGAATTATTTCGAAAACCCACAAAGTCCTTCAATTCGTTCTCTTCTTTCTCCCCATGTTCCTCTTTCTGCTCATTCGCCATTTGCTTTTGAGCTTTCACCGGCTTCTTCTCCTTTTTACTCAATCTTTCCTCGTCCTCTCGCTTCCCTCCTGCAAAACACTTTCGCATTTTCCGGAAAGAACTTTCAAAATACTGCAACCACAAACCCATGAACTCAGTGAAACTCTTCGGGGGGTCCATAAGCTGTCTTTTAAATTCCTTATATTCGTCCGAAGCTTTCCACGCTTGCCAGAATCCGTCTGGATCATCCTCTTAAAATAAAACCGATTTTTTATCATTAACTCTCATTGGCCGAACAAAAAACAAAAACTCAAACCCAAAGTACTAGAGCTGGCGCCCCCCATTTTGAAAAAAAATTTGTTTTTCAAAGCTAAGAAAAGGAGTTTATAGGAGTTTTTGAGGCCGTAGAATAAGAATATGACCTCCCGCATTTTTGGACCAGTTTTCTTAATTCCCTCTATAATTACTGCCCCCCCCTCCGAAATTTTTTTCTAGGTACGTGCTTGTAGTGAAAAACAAATTTATTTGGACCTTTTTTGCTGGTTCGTTCTACACGCCTTTGTCGCTCATCGTCTCCACTACCAGCAGTTGGGACTCGGCGGACGGGCCCAGTCGGTTTCGGCGCAGAAAGCTTTCGTACTAAAATTTTTGCTTTTTTTCGATTCTTTGAAGTTCGTTAAGTTCATCAAATAAGCTCTTATCGCTAAATAGTAATAATAACGAACACAATTTGGTGGACGTCGAAAAATTGCGCGCAAAGAGAAACTCCGCCAGCGCCATTTGCATTTGGCGTCCGCCGCGGGGGGACAATCGGACGATCCGATGGCAAATGTTCAAAAAACGAAGCTGCTTAAGTTGTGCTGACAACATTTTTTCCCCTTTGCTGCCTCGGCAATACGACAGTTTTTTTTGTACTGAAAAACAAGCAAAAATTMGTTAAAAAAACTATAAACATAAAAATGGATAATTTTAAGTTCTCTTACAAAATTTGTCCAGAAATCTAATCGATGCTCAAATAACCAAAAAATCAAATCAAACTTTTAAAGGAAACTTATGGGATGGGAAAAACCTAAAAAATCCGATAAATTGGCGGCACTGAAGCGGTACTGAAACGTACGCTGAATTTTTTTGGGTACTTTGAAAATTTTGGCATTTTGTCTTTTTTATTTGAAAATTGCGCGGACAAAATTCTTTCCTTAGATTTTCACGTTTTATTATTATGTAAATTACTTTCAATTGTTTTGATTTTGGATGGAATCGAACGAAGCTAACCAGAAAAAACATCTTTTATGCCGTGCCTCTACTAGCTATTCGGCAGCTTGCTTTGACAGTTGTAAAGACAAAAACGAGGATGACCAAATCGACATAGATGAGGCCGAATGCAGTGGTACAGAGGAGGAAGATGAGGAAGAGGATGAAGAGTTCCAGCCGAATGAGGCAGACTTGAGTAGCGAGGATGTGATGAGTGTCAATCGGCGGATGACTGTTGAGCAGGTCCAATCCAAAATTGTCTAACAAAGTGTTTGAGTTTTTCAGTTGAAGCCCGTCCATGGTTCAAATTATGGAAATCGATGGCAGACGGATGACGATGCCGATAGTCTGATTGTGCTTGATGATAAACAGGACGACTACAATGGTTGCAATTTAGAGAGACAAAAGAATCGTCAATCTTGGAAAAATGATAAAATTGCAGAAATTGCTGATGAAGATACAAGTAATTTTTTGACGAACAAATTTTAGCTAGGGAAATTGAAAATGATTTTCCTAAAAAATCCGGGTTTATATCACTCTTAAGGTACGGGAACAAAACTGATATGGGAATTTTTTTTTTACCAAAGGTACTTCTGCTGCTCTGCATCGGGAATTAAAGAATCTGAGCTTCCGAAATCRTGGCTTCCGCTGCACTTTGCCTGTTCCGTTGCGCACTAAACGATCTGTCACAGTTTCTACGACGCAACAATTGGGCAGCTCTTCAGTAACTGGCGAACCATTCACTGACCGGCGAAGTTCACGAAAACGAACTGCAAAAAGGGAAGAACAACGTTTTAATGGTAAGTTGCCCCGGATTCGCCAAATTGGAATATCTACCTTATGTGAGTGGTTTAGTGAATAAAAATACTACTAATCGATTCCTCTCAAGGACAACTCGGCTACGTACCGTCGATTGGTAGTATTTTCATTTGGATCTGGACCTCAATTGTTTTGGGACGTAAAGAATCTTTGAAAGTCGAGCAAATGCTCAAACTTATGTTTATAATTTCTGGTTCAATGAATTTCTTGAAAAATTATATTGCAAGTCATTTTCCTTAACTCTTTCAGTGAAGAGCAAAATTCGGTACAACAACAAGGGTCGGCTCGTCATCCCCGGCCGGATTGAAGTGGATCTCTGCGATTGTCTGGACTCCAAATGCAATGGATGTCAATATCAGGTGATGGCCAAAGTAAAATTGTTTAAAACCGAGGTTTAGTGCAAAAGATGTGGAAGTAACAAGTGCAGCTACGCTTGTCGAATTAATCGGACCACGCTCATTGAACACATCGACGTGCTTGGCGGTAATCGAACCATCAACCCTTATTTGTGAAGCGAACGAAACATCTTAAGCGTGTTCGGAATAAAGCCTTTGTCAACTGAATATGTATTTATTTATTGTTATCACTTCAGTGACTATTTTTAATAGACTTATTGTTGTACAATTCAATTACCTAAACAAGGCGGCATTTAATGGTGGGCGAGGGCTTTCAAGTCCCACCAAATGAGGAGAAAATCTTATTGCTGACAGCTGAGGCGGAACTACCAGCTGATGCTGGTAGAAGCTTTTTTTAGGATTGGACTAATTGGGAGTTTAGTGTCAGGTGCTGGTGACAAGGGCGGAGCTGACACAAATCCGTTGTGTGTGGTGAAAAAAGCGTGCATAAATGGCAGTCTGAGGATACCGGTGATGTTTACTAATTCGAAATAAATGCTCAATGGTGCTATTTTACTATTGTCCTCATTTATTTTTAATTGAAATTCCGTATCAGCACTCCCAAGCGGGTGATAGGCCGCATTTTGTGACTGGCCGATGAGGCTAAATTTTTTGGAATTTGTTGACTTTATTTTTTTAACAAATGTCAATAAAAAATTTCTAAAATTTTTAATTGCTTAGCAGCTCTGCAGGCTAAAAGCAATAAAATGCGGCTTTTCGAAATTGGGGAACTCTGCTTCATCCTCTCTGCTGCTTAATAATGCTAAAACTTTGGCTTTTTCCCGCTCACATTTAAATGTATGTTAATTGGATATCCCCTTTCATCTTGACGAGTGATTCCCACCAATTCCTCTGTTGTCGAATGAGGCGGCAAATGCTTTAGAGATTTTATCGCTATCAATCGCCGAATTGAGGATAGTCGGGTAGTGGAGTTTCCCTCTGACAGAGCGTTCGCATATTCTCCGCTCATTCAAGTTTTTAGTCGGCAATGACTGCCGTGGATCTTTAAGTTTGAAATCCGGAACTGCCCCCATTTTACTAAGTTGTCTGGATAATTGACTTAATTCCATCTTAATCATTTTTTCTAAATTTCTTTCCTTTTGAAGACTGAAAGCTCATTTCTGTCCCTTGTTTGCAGATGGGCGTTGAGGTGCGCCGTGAACGGCCTTCCGGTGTACAAGACGCTTCCATCAAATTAGCTGTGCTCATTTGGCTCACCATTCAGAATGCCGTTCATGCGCTGTTGCTCAGATATTCAAGGGTAGGTTGTCGGTTGCGATTTACATTTGTATGGACTATAATCCGTTTTAAAGGTCAGGGACGTGCCGGACATGTACTTCTCCACGGTAGCCGTTTTTTGGACTGAGATCATCAAGCTTTGTGTGTGTTTGGTGATGGTGTGCCGAGATTCGAACAGCGGAATTTTGGGGTAATTATTCTGAACTGAAAACCCCTAATTTTGTGTAATGTTTTTGGAAAATTCACTGGTTGTTTAATTTAATTTTTGTAGTGGCTTTTTATTGCTGAAGCGGCAAGTGTTTGATCAGCCAAGGGATACACTCAAAGTGTGCCTTCCGTCAATGCTCTACATCCTCCAGAACAACCTTTTCTATACCGCCGCTTCGCATCTCAACGCGGCAACTTTCATGGTGCCTTTCTCCATTGGACCTATTATGGTATTTTATTCAGATCGTTTCCCAACTGAAAATCTTCTCGGCCGCTATCTTTTCCATTATTTTGCTCAACCGTTCGTTGGCCCGTTCTCAGTGGATGTCTTTGTGTGTTCTCTTCGTTGGCGTTTGTTTTGTTCAATTCCAACCCGAAGAGCACCACCACACCAAAGGCCGAAAAAATTTGGCAATTGAACAGAATGTGTTGACTGGTAGGTGATTCGTGGAGAGTATTCACTGGCGTGGCATAGCGAAACATGTAGGGAAAGGCAAAGGGGTCGTTATTCACAAGAGAAGGGGGAGGACATACTATTCGTCGTAATCCTTTCGACCACCAAGGGCGTAGCCTGGGGGAAGGTGCTTACGCCCTTGTCGACCACTAAAAGAATTTGTCTAGGGGTCGGAGAATGAAAGTTTTGGTTTGTATTAAATTGGTATCAACCATCTTTCAATAATTGAAAATTAAAAAAGCCATTTGCTACGCTTCATAAATGGGTATGCATAATTTACATTTTACAGGTTTCACCGCCGCGTCCATCGCTTGTGGTCTTTCAGGATTTTCGGGCGTTTTTTTCGAGAAAATATTGAAGGGTTCTGCGCCGGTGTCGCTCTGGATGCGTGTAGGGAGGGGAGGGGATGATTGATGCCCAGGGGAGGTGGGGTTCGGGGACGTACCGTCGAGAAAAGTCGCTGAGCAAAAAAGGGTGGCATATTTATCAGTAAAGGCCATGTCGATTGAAGCCAACTGATTTTTTTGCGCAAAATCTTTACTTCCCCCCCCCACCCCTCTAAAAACATGGGCTTTGTAAAAACACTTATTGGAAACCAATGGAAGGGGATGGCATTATTTCATTAGTTTTTGCATTTAGTTCTTTATTTGATTCCATTACAGAATGTGCAAATGTCGGTTTTTGCTGTCCCAGTCAGTTTCCTGGCAGCTTTTATCCAGGTCATCATAATCTTTTCCAATTGCCCATCTTTTTTTCTCCGTCCCAACTTACCCCCCACCCAACCCCCCACACTCAGGACGGGGCTAAGATCAAGGAGCACGGGTTCATGCACGGATGGGACGGCGTCGTGTGGCTAACGTCTTTTTGGTATGCCGTCGGCGGCCTTTCGGTGGCTGTTTGCATAAAATATGCGGACAACATTGCCAAAAACTTTGCTACTTCCGTGGCGATCATTTTGGCCACGCTCGGCTCCATCCATTTCTTTGGGTTTCAGCCAAGTCTTCTCTTTACGCTCGGTGCATTGCTTGTCATATTGGTGAGTTAGCTAACAAATAAGGTGCACGATGTAATTGCATGTAAAACAGGTCTCAAACGCATTTTATACCACTTGTAGAGCATCTTCCTCTACTCTTCCTCGTCAATTTTTGTCCGATGCTTCAACACTTACGGGTCCTCCTCTTCCTTCTCATCGTTGTCCCGCTTTTCGTCCTTTAAAGCTGCGTCAAACTCGTCCAACTTTCTTCCCCAAAAACAATAATTGCGTGGACACAACCAATTTGGTGGAACCTTTCTTCTGGCAGCGTGCAAATTTTTGACCATTTTATTTTTGTAACTTTTTGCTGCTTTTATTCTTTTTTGAGTTTTATGCTAAATTAATGTTAGAAGCGATTTTGCAATATTTAATACCTCATTTATTGTAAATTCGATGCAGTGTGATTAACACGACGTGACCTTTACCATCTTTCGGCTGTTCTTTTCATAATAATTCCCTCATAAACATCGTTAATGTTATTTTTTAGTGCCCTAATCTGTGCTTTCTTTCTACACTCCTGTGATAAGTCATTCGTTGCTTCTCTTCTTTCATCTTCTCCGCAGTCCATCCATCAAATCAATCAATCGCTTTGTCTATGGCAAATTACAAGAACGGTGGATAGAATAATTAGTCCAGATAATTAAGCTGAAATCGAGATCGGGCGAACACAGCACAGAGTAGGAGGCAAAGCATTGATGTATATTCCGGGGGTGGGGATTTTTGTTATTACTCTTCGACCCTCCTCTCTTATACACATCTAGATGTGTATAAGAGACAGATGTTATGTTTAGTAGCCAATGACTTTGATCGATGACTGTTTTGTTCCTTCCACATAAATATTCATTTTGGACATTTCACGCATTTGGAATCATTATATCAGATTTATTTCTGCTTAATATTAGATATTAAATTGTTTTAATGCATTGGTATTTTTGATGTTACATATATTTGTTAATGACCGATAAGTGATAAATAATACTGGCGCTAGGAAATGCTAAAATTCGGACACAAATCAAAGATAGGGCCTCAAGTAGAGCCAGAAGTGCTGTTTCTGCTCTCTCTGTGCTTACAAAAATTGTACGACGAAGAAAAGGGTGAAGGGAATATGAGCGGCCTTTCTCTCAATAATCATGAAAACCCCTTTTCTTGTTTTTTTTGTACTAAATTTTATATTTTCACCAGTGAAGGTTGTTAACAGTTATATCTTTTAAGGAAGGAACATTACATATTTATACATTTATCTCAAATAAGCTTCTCCGATGGACTCAATGCCCGGCGATTTGCCAACGGTTGTTTCTGCATCAGATAAAGAAGAAGAAGAACAGAGCAAGTCGGCTGAAGAAGGGGAAGGATTGTTGGATCAGCGTCCAATTGGTGAGCGGAATAAATTTAATGGTCCGCTGGTGCTGAACCACCCTTTCACTTCAGAAAAAGCATCGATTCGTCCGCTTCTGCTCAAGTACGTGTCGTTGTCGGTGCTTGTGCTGCAAAGCACTTGCCACGTGTTGATGTCGAGCTATGCTTCGAATCGTTTGCCTAAAACGGAGTATTCATGCGACAAAGACCCGCCTTTCCTGAAAACGGAAATGAATTATTCACTTTTTAGATTCTTACCTTTTCTCTGTCAAATAAAAGCGTTTTCTAATCTTTCTTTTCCCTTTCAGGTGCTTGTCTTCTTCAATGAGCTGGTCAAATTCGTCGCAGCGCTGACATTGTTTTTCATCAGTTCCAATGATTTTCGCAAGTGCATTTTTTTGCCTTCATTTAAATGGTTAACAGTGTAAAGGAAATCGTTTAGGGCGTTCCAACTTCTTCACCATCATTTCATCTCCAATTTTCTAGACACCCTCAAAGTTGGTATTCCTGCGTTCATCTACCTGGTTCAGAATATCCTCGTCTATTTGGTTGGTGGTACCTTTTGAACTGGACGATTTCGTTAATAATTTTAATTAAGGCAATTGAACAGTTGGACGGTGGAACCTATATAGTACTTATTTGATCTTTGGCGAGAGGATGGAAAGTTTTGTTGTTAACCAATTTTTTCGCATAGGTCACTTACCAACTGAAAATTCTCACCACCGCTATGTTCACTGTGCTAATACTGAAGCGAAAACTGTCCTTTTTCCAATGGATGGCGCTGCTCGTTCTGGTTGCCGGAGTTGCCATCGTTCTATACGTGAGTGGCAATATTCCGGGTGGGCCGATAGGCACGGTTGGTTGGGGTAAGTTCGAGAAAGGAATGAAAGATCTTGCTAAAAGTGTTACTTGTTGGCTCAAAAAGAAGAAAATAGTATTTTTATTCGTGAGGAGTAGCGGGTCGCTGTGCCCATCGGCCTACTATTTTGGAGCAATAAGCTTCAACATCAGGAATTTTCAGTGTGACAAAAACGACTGTGCAGTGTTCTCTTCAGAGCCCCAAATAACGCCCAACGCTTCTCTTCTGGCAAAAACAACAAATTCGACGTCCATAAGTACATCAACAGATCGTATGGAAATTTGCTCGATTTTAATTTTGTTCTAATTTACCAAAAAGGTCCCAACTGTAAGAAGGAGAAGAACGCCTTTCTAGGCTTATTATACGTTTTGGTCGCCTGTTTTCTGTCCGGCTTTGCTGGCATTTACTTCGAGAAGATTTTGAAGGGCAGCGAAGTGTCCATTTGGCTGCGCAACGTCCAACTGTCCGTCTTATCAATGCCAATACTTCTCGCCATAATTGGAGTTGGCAATTTTTCTATTTTCTTTCCAAACCAATTTTTAGGTACAAGATTTTGATGTGATTCAACGGAAAGGCTTCATGTACGGCTTCGATTACATAATTTGGTCAATCGTACTGTTACAAGGTGACCATTTTAATGTGAATGACTAATTCAAATCCAACTTTCCGTTTGAGACGCGTTTCCAAAACCGCTTTTAAACGTTGTGTTGGATGACATAAAACAATAAACTATTACTTAGCTGTTTAACCTGCTTTTTTGATGATTTTTTTTCTTAGCCCTTGGGGGCCTCGTCGTTGCGGTTGTCATCAAATACGCGGATAACATTTTGAAGGCGTTCGCCACCGCCGTGTCCATTTTGGTCGCAACGATTGCGTCCATTATRCTCCTTAACACCAAACCTAAGCTGATGTTCTTTTTGGGGGCTGTGAGTTTCCAATTGAATAATGAAACTTAAAATTTAAAGGAAAACCGCGATAAATTTAAGCGAAAAAAATTTGCTGCGGCAACACCAAAAGTTAGTGACAGTTTTTACACGGGGCTCGATTATCAGCGGAATAATTGCGAATCTTCGATTCGCAAAACTGCACTTTTTTTAGCCTAAGAGTCGTTACAAAACTTATTTTTGAATTAARAGTCTAAAYGAATGGACGGATTTATCTGTCCGTAGTCTATTTTTTCTAATTTTAGGCCCTTGTGATTGCCGCCGTTGTAATCTACAGTATTTTCCCATACCGGACGAAGGAAAAAAGCCCAATTGTGAAGAAGAGTGGAAAGGAAAATGTGGAGGAATTGCAAGTGATCGTGAATGGTGGTGAGGGAGGACAGCAGGAGGACGAGGAGCAGGAGAAACGACAAACAAAATAAGACAAGACAATTGTTTTTGGCAAAGGGTCAATCAGCCCCCCCCCCCAAATTAAGAATGAATTTGAGGCTCAATTGGTAAAAACTGATGGCAGCATTAGATTTACGCCCCAGCAAAAAGTTTTTGGATATTTTAAATTACATAAATTGGTGGAGGGGGGCGGGGATCATCTTGACACATTACCGAATTAATTTCTTCGATTTTTCTGGGCTTATATCTTTCTTTCTGTAGAAAAAGCTTTGTTGTTCTTTTTTCAAATTTTTGATTCGTTCTTGTTATATATAGAGATTGTCTGTTTATACCATTTCGTTCTTGTTATATATAAAGAGATTGTCTGTTTATACCATTTCGTTCTTGTTATATATAAAGAGATTGTCTGTCTATCACATATCGTGCAATGCAACGTATAAATTACTGTATTTTGTGAGACCATTCGTATTACGTTCAAATTTTGCCAAGTGTTGTGGGGTGCTCGGTTTGGCGCGACCAATTTGGCTCCCACACAAATACTATTGTATTAGCGCCGACAAATCTTAATAATGATGAAACAAAATCGAGTCAAAACCCCATTTCGATCAATTTCATCAATTTTTAATACCATTACTAAGGACTTTCAACTTTTTCAATTTGGATTTCTTCGCTGCTGCTGATGGCCTCCTCTCTGTACAGCAATGCGACCGCCCCTCTGAAGGAATCAGATACAAATTTTTCACAACTCCAGCAGCACATTTACGACTTTCCAACCGAGTTCAGCTGCTCAAAAAGTACGTTGAGGCTTGAAGAAGGACTCATTTCGAACGACAGCAGCAATTTGGAGCGAAATCGACCGTATTGTCGGGCGTTGTACGATTTTCGGTAATTTCGAAGCTTGGTATTCGATTTTAAAGAATGTTAATGAAAATTTTGATTTTTTATTAATTTTTTTACTAATTAATCTGAGTTTTAGTTTTGAAATGTGTGATTTTAGGAGTGATTTTCCGAATGAGCTCGGATTTTCTGCCGGCGACCTTATATTTATTGAAAGACGAGCGAACGACGAATGGTTGGAAGGCGAATGTCAGTCGAACGGTCGACGGGGCCTTTTTCCGCAGACTTTTGTTGACATTGTTGTGCCTTTGCACGGCGAAGAAGCGGTGGGTGTGCTAAGACTAAATTCAAAGTTTGAATTGGATACATTGGGAGGGGGCGTCCATTTTTCCCGAATATTTATTCAATTTGTTTGGGGAAAGATTCGTTTCTCCGTTCCTTTGTTTTTACACGGATAAACATTTTAAAGGCGGTTYATCAGAGTTGAAAAATGATAAAAAAAATTCGGATGAAACGATTTTTTCCGGCCCTTAAACATTGTTTTCGATGAAAAAGGATTTGATCAAAATCCCGAGTCGAAATGATAAAAATTTAAGAAACTAAGCGAAATAAGTAACTCCCAAAAACGAGAAACTGAATAGGTGTTTAAATTATAAGTATGTACGTGTCCAATTTATGAGAGGTCCAAACCTAATTTTGGCACGTTATCGTTTTTACAAAAGATTTTCACAGATAGTGGGAAAAAGGTTTTTCCACAAATTCATTTTTAATTTGAGTCCTCAGCTTTCAAAAAGAATGGCCTGAATGATCGACATAATGGACACAAACCAAAAAGATTATCCTTATCCATAATATTAGCTCCTCAGATTCAATTTGATTAGTCTAATTATTGTAAATTGACAAAAAAAAATAAAAAGAATATATGCAAGCCGCAGGATTCGAACCTGCGCCCTCCGAAGAGGACTGCGACCTGAGCGCAGCGCCTTAGACCACTCGGCCAGACTTGCACATTTTGTGTGCTTTTCTTTTTACTAAAAAACAAAGAAATATAATATTTTCGTGGCCATTTAACTATTGATTTTCTTCTGCACAGGTGTCCATTAGTTCGGCCGTCCAATTCACTTCCGCTGCGATTGAAGATGATTCAAACGACCAGATTGGGTCGGTTTCAAAAAATGAACTTTTCCTTATTTAAATTCTAAATTCCCTTTAAACACGAAAAAAGTGGAGGAGTTCGACGTCTCCGATTTTTTTAATCAAAAAAACCTCAATCGACTCCACTCTAAGCCTAACCCATGAATCTGAAAAATTCTCTTTGTGCGGAAGCAAGTTTTAAGAAGTTATGACCCTCAAAGTTGGCTAAAACCATAGGGGGGGGACCCTTTTGGTCAGGGAAATTTTTTTTCTTAATTTTCAAAAAATTCAGTCGATTCGAAAAAATTCTACCAAAAAGGGTTCCCCTTATGGTTTTATCAACTGTGAGGGGCTATAACTTGCTTCAAAGTGGTTTCCGCACTGTAAAATTTTTCATATTCATACATTAGAGAAGGAAAGGAGTCGATTAGTATATGATTTGATAGGAAAATTGGAGTCGTCTGTTTCCTTCACCTTTACCTTAAACACTTACAGTGTTGCCTCTGTATTGTACGACTTTGAACCGCGTTTTCCGGATGAACTGCCGCTGCGTGCGGGTGAAAGCGTTCAAGTGCTGCAGTTGGTCAGCACCGAATGGGTCAAATGCAGGTGTGGACGACACCCGTCCGAATACTACAAACGCTAACTTTTTTTTTTGGTTTAAGGGAACCAACGAACGGATTGGTTGGGGTCGCTCCACAAAGTTTTCTGCACATTTTTCTCGACACGGCGAACGAAGGCACAAACCAGTTCGTGGAACTTCCTCTATCATTAGCAGAACTATCCGAGAACAGTGAGGAAGGTATCAATTTAATGGCACCGTTGGACACCGAGTACACACAATTGACTATTTTTTCTTTGTTTCATTAAGATGCGACGAGACCATGGGATGTTTCGCTTTTCCAATCTTCGGATTTGCAGCAATCGACGCGACTTTCTTCCACTTGTCCTTCCGTTATCGGCACCGCTTCCGCGGCGGGCAATGCGATTGTGCCACCGCCGCCACGACCGCCGCCACCGAAATTGCCTCCAGCAACGGAAGTATTGTTGCCGCCTGCACTTTCATTCCCAAACAATTTAAAGTCAGCGAAATTGCCTTCCTCAACATCGGCTTCTTCGTCATCGGTGTTTTCAACGAAAAGTTCGTCGAAGAAGGCGTCATCGTTACGAAAGAAACAACCGAAAGTGACGTCATCGTCCAAAAGGCAATCCTTTCAGCCTCATCAGCACAGCGTGGAATTGGTGGATGAAGCAGACGAACGTCTGGTGGTTGGCGTGTCGAGTGCTGGACAAGAAGTCCAAGGAGTTCATTTGAAGTCATCAAATCCGCACCTGCTGGTGCAGAACGCAACAATGACTGCAGCAGTCTCACAATCCGAATCAAAGCAGAAAGTGGTGCTTGATCTTCTGAACACGGAACGGTCGTATTTGTTTGACCTGAACACGTGGGAAATGGTGCTGACGGCTTTTGGACAAATTAATTAACTTTCATATACAATATTTTCCATGTTAGTCCATCCAAGAAAGTGCCGAATTGGGTGCGGAAGACAAAAAGGCGCTGACCAACGGTTATGTGCCGCTTAAACAACTCTCGCAGACACTCATTGCGACAATTGAGGCGCATAAAGGCAATTACTGGGAACTTTTAATTATTATTATTTATATTTTAGACCTTCCTTCGGACGACCAACACTTTGGCCAGTCTTTCATGGAGTTGAAAGACCGCTTTTTTGGTACAATTTAAAAATAAAGAAATTGGTGTATTTGTTTTTAGGTGCTTATGCTTACCATTTTCGTTACGTCGAACAAATCAGTATTATTGTGGAGAATGTAATAAAAGATTTTGTCAATATTTTGTCGTTCTTTTTATTCAGGAAGAGGACGCGCCGCTGCAAAAAGCCCTTCAAAATTGCTTGTTGGCCATACGTCAGCGGGGCTCCAACGTTTTCGACGTGCCCACCGCAGTGTCACGGCCGATTCAACGGTGTTTGAAGTATCCGCTTTATATCGGCGAGCTGCTGAAGGTCGTGCCAACAATTCAGTAAAATCATTTTTTCATTTTGCAGAACACACCCATCCAGCACCCCGACCACCCAAAATTGATGGAATCGCTTCGACAGTTCGGCACTTTGGCTTCTCGCATGAATGAGTGCAAGCGAAGAAAGGAACTCAGTAAATCCCTTTTAAGTATTTATATTCTTTATTCTTTCCGTTCACTTTTAAGTTCGCAAATATCGGACCCAGGAGCAGCTGTCGCTGGCCGATCGTCTATCGCGCATCAACATGCACTCGCTGGTGAAGAAGAGCAATCGGCTAAAGTACCGTATCAACCGTTCCATCGGGCTTGGTACGGTACGGTACACTGAATTCGATTACCTCGTCCAACTGCTGGAGGAAGCGGAACGACGCCTGTGCAAATTTCTCTACTGCGCCCAATTATACAAGAAGCAAATTGAGCAGTCTGTGAAACGGCACGAGGACAGCTACAAGGGTACTTACTAACTCAGCCCATGTCCTGTTCATGAACATAATTTGGAAATTAAGCAAAATGAAATAATCCGAAGAGCTCTTGGGTGGCTGTCACATTTTTTGTACGCTTTTTACAGGCGTTTGTCATGCGCAGGACGAAAATGTTGTGAAAGCTTTTGCAACGATGTTTCGGCGTTTGGACGAGCTGTGCCGGCGCTATTTGCAGACATTTGACCAGGAAGTTATCACCGAAGGCAAAAAGTTGGTGCGCAGTGACCTCGCTAAATTGGTGCACAAACGCTTCGACAAGTTGGCCGATTACGAAACCGCAAAAACGACAAACAAAAATGTAAGTTTTTTTTCATTCTGAGTTTTATAGTTCTGATAGTTATTGTAATTAACTTATTCAAAAAATTTATCCAATTTGAGTGCTTACAAAACAGCAATTAATAAACTTGCCGAAAACCCTGTTCAGTCGGAGGAGGTGGAGATGCGCCGTGCCGAGTTCGAAGCGCTCAACAACCAAATCAAAACCCAACTGCCTCGTGTTATCGGCACAATTAATTCGGTGAGTAGCCCAACGAAGAATGTTTTTTTATTATATACTTTCAGCGCGTTCTCGAACTTATTCAACGCGTCAGCGAACTTGACTCGGGATTTTTGCGTCGGCTCGACGAATGGTTTGCCAACGAACGACCAGAGGTATTTATTTATTTACCAATTTGTGCAAAATTCTTGAAAAAAAAGTTTGACCGTTGCGGTTATTCTCGAAAATTAGCCGTTCCCTAATATTTTAGAGGGTCCGCGACTGTTTCAACGCCGCTCTTCCGTTCCGGGCCCATCTGTCCGCATCGCACCGGCAAACTTTGACGGAGCTTAACAGAATCGCGGCACATCTTTCCTCCGGGACGAACGCACTGCACAGAAGTCGGCTTTCTTATTTCAGAAATTTAGCATTTAACGAATTGTTTTGAATTAAAAAAAGGATGAACTTTATAATTAATGAAAATATTGACAGAAAAATCGCTTCGACTTTCTTTGCGAGGACCCAAAACCAACCACCACCGCCACAACGACGGCGACGAACAGCAGAAGCGCCAAAAGGCGCAGAAAATACGCGCGCAAACGATGAAAGAGCGGGACGCGCTGGTAAGTTAATTTTTAAAATGCAGAAAAATGTTAAATCGACTTTTTTTTTGCACAGATGAAGATTTGTCATGCCCAAAAACAGTCGCAACAATTGCGACGCGTACAGTGCGACTGGGAAGGCGCGTCGATGGTGTTGAAGCAAGGCGATGCGGTGTTGGTGAAGGCACATCGTCAGGACGGCTTTAGGTGGGATTCCAAATCGGTGATACGCCACTGTCCGACGGCACGAAAGATTGATAATGAGTGTTTCATGTAGTAATTGGGAAATGACCGCTCTAACTTTGACAGTCTCTGCGACAACGCCGTCACCACCGGACTTGTCCCCGTCAATTTGTTGGGTCCGTTCGACAACAGTTTCACCACTCCATTATCCCCCGCGTCCCCAGTTACGGAAAATGGGCCTTACGCAATCACTTCGGCCGATCAGTCACAGCCAAACTCTTTCGATGGTTCGAAACGATTGAATAAATTATTTTTGAGTTTAAAAACCTGAAAGCATTTTTAATTCTTGCCACATAACAACCTGCTGGAGTTGACGAACAACATGAAAGGTGAAAAGACGTCTGAATTTTTTTTAATTTCAGCGCCATTACTTCTACTTGATTTTTGTGGTTCTCATGCTTCTCAGGACACAAATCGGGCGTTGGACAAAATTACGGCTAATTCGGTCAAATACAGCAAAAATGAAGAAAACGATGTGGATTTGATTGGTAATGTCAAAAAAAGGTTTTATATGAGACTATCATCAGACTTTCTCAAGATTTGGAGGACAATTTGATCGATTTGGATTCACCACCCAAAATTGATGTGCAACCACGTGAACTCAAGCCAATCTCGAGCAGTATTGGCGATCAGGTCAAGCCATTCCCGCTGGAGGACTATGAACAGGAGCCGGGAAATAAAAGTGGGTCAAAAATTGATACATGGTTATGGTTGAATGTGGAATGGGTAGAAAAGATTTAGGACATTTATACACGCGTATCTTCATGCCATTTACTAGTGATGCACGAGAGTCTCGACTCGGGAAAAGTCTCGAGTTTTTTGGGTCTCGGTATTGAGTCTCGGGAATGTGCCTCACTACCATTTACCCTCCTTCAGGGGGCTCATCATCATCACCACCGGTGCCGCCAATTCCCGACCGCCCGATGTCGTCATTGCACCAACACCTGTCGCTTCCTATGCCCATTCTGTCCACCACCTCATTCTCTTCAACGGCATCGTTAACGACGGCTTTGTCGTCATCAAATGTGGGTATTCAGCCGGTCCGAATTGCCCCTCCGCCACCAGCGGCTCATCGACGACGAGACATCACACCTCAACGCCAGGCAGTAGCAGGACCGGTTGAAGAACAACTGCACCGGTGTTTCGGCGAGCTTTCTACTGATGGCGAATTGGGTCGACATCAAATTGTGTCGCCATTCTCATCATCATCATTTGCCATTTGTGTCTTTGATTTTACTCCAGTGCACAACAGCAATAGACGGGTGGAGGATCATCAGCTGACAATTCGGGAGGGTGATGTGGTAGGCAGACGGGGCCAGCATTGGGCTCTTTTTGGATTGATTGTTGGAAATCAACCTAATTATGAGTTCGAATTTTAACTATTTTATAGGTTGAAGTTCTGCGACGTCATGACGACGGTGGCAATACGGAATGGTGGCTGATCAGAAGGATAGGCCAACAGAACGGTATGAATCAGCAGCAGCAAGGATATGTTCCGGCCAACTATTTGTCGTGTTTGGATGGCCCAAACAACACTCGTGTTTGACCAACAGACGTTTTTATCCCTTCCCAAAATAGTTAAAACCTTTTTTAGTTCCATTCTTCATTGTTAGGGTGAGGATTTTAGGGTTTTAACAATCTTTCTGCAGTTTTGTTTTGGCGAGTTATTTTCCAACCTAAAAATCGTATCCTTCCTACCATTGTATTATGGCGTAAATTGCTCACTTTTGTTTGTAATAAAATAATGTATACTTAATTTAACATTTGACCCACTTAGACAACATTTTGTTTACAACTTTTGCCCATGTTGTTATTGCATTGATAAATTTACACCAGTGCGAGGATTTATATTTTAAGAAATAAGGTACCTTTCCCAGGACAATTCCAAATGAAAAAGCATAACAAACAGTTTATTCCAGTTTTTTTGAATTGTTTCGAAAATTAGAAGTTAATATCAATGGAAAAATAGGAAGAAGCGGAAGACCAAGAGGTAAAGGGGAAGACCATCGTTCGAAAAAATGAAACCATGACAAACTAGAAGTTACCATACACCAAACAACAGAAATCGGTGCTAAACTGTGTCAATTTGAGGGATGGGGTGAGTGATGGGATCGGTCGCCGTCCGTTTCTTGCCCAAACTGACGCCGCCGTTCTTCCGCTCATTAAGCAGCTGCTCCTTCACGCGACTGTACTCGTTGACACACGCCCGACACAGCGCCCTGTACAGCTCCTGCCCTCCGATCATCTCCAACTGCAAAAAAAAACGTTATCCGAGTGTGCTGAGATTTCCGGGGATTCCAACCGAGCCTTTTTTTTCGTTATCTGGGGTCCCGAAATCGGTTTGTCCGGTCTCTTTTAAACAGAAATGACCAAGTGCTTCAGCATTTGAAAACGTTTGCCCACCTTTGTACATTCCGACATGCGGAAGGTGAACGAGGCGGATTGGCCGCAACGACAAACAGCGCTCAGCTTCTCAATTTTCTCCGCCAACGGAATGAGCATTGCCACGTTTTGGAAAGGCTGGTTGTTGGGAAGTATAAACAAGCGGCGGACCTCATTTCGGCAAATTTAGTCATAATTTCGTCAAATTATTGCCTTTTTATTAATTTGACCTAAAGAATTTTGAGAAAACATTTCCTTTCATAGATGAGCGAAAATTGGTCCAAAAATTACATTTGCGAGGTTATTTCTCTCTTTTTTTTTCCTACGCTGAGAAAAAAATTTCTTTTTCAAAATTTTGGAATTTTGGTGCGAGGTTGTTACAGCTGTCTCTTATACACATCTAGATGTGTATAAGAGACAGGCTTCGTTCTCACCTCCTGACGATAGTCTCCATTCAACGCGGCAATGATCACTGTTTTACCGATGTTTGCCAATTCCTGCGCATATTTGACGATGTCTTTGAACTAAAAGCAAGCCGAAAAATTGTCAATTTAAATTTTTACTTAAAAGACTCACAAATTGCCCCTCGTCGATGCCGATTACGTCAAATTTTCTTAGTTCATCAAATGCATCTGCCATTTCTGTCGCGCTCATTGCCTCCATCTTGCGAAGGTCGTGCGTACACGCGTGCGTCTCATCGTAGCGCGTGTCGAGCGCATATTTGACAACGGCAACCTTTCGTCCGGCAAGAATGTACCGTTGGGCCAGTCGGAACAGTTCTGTCCTAAAAAGCGATGGAATAAATGAATTCCAATTATTGAAAATTATGAGAATGTTTATTCAGTAGTGGGAGAGGGCCGTTTTAGTGGAGAGGAAACCCCCCCCCCCCCGTCCAAAAAATTTTTCTATGTAATATGGCCCCCTGTAGGGGCGATTCTGAACCGTCGGTTCCAGTACCTTAAAGGTTTCAGATTTCCAAAAGTCTGCTGAGGTGAAAAACGAGCTTCATAATTTAAAGAAACAACTTACGTCTTGCCGCTGAACATTGGACCTTAAAAAAAAAGAAATTATGTTTTGTGAACAAATATCGTTAAAATCCCGCGCCGAACCTAATAAAAAGCTTCATTGTTGCAATCTCTTAATANCTACGCCCCTGCCTACCCTATTAACTTTTTGTCAAAGCAGTCAACTTTTCAGATATAACTGCAAGGATCGGCCAAATTCAGCATTTGGCACCCTCCGGGTTCGCGCAGTCGGCTAAAGAAGTGCGCCATCTGCTGGCCGACGTGGAGGAACTGCTCGAGCAGATGGAACTGAGTGTGCGTGAGATTCCGTCGAGCAGGTCGATTCGGCTATAGGGATCGGGCCCGAATTTCCCGGGCTACCTGGTTTTTTGACCCGTGGGTCTAATTGAGCGGGCCCAAGTTATAGACCCGAATAAGACGAGATTTTTAGGTTTTAAGTTGTTTAATTTTCTAAAAATGCACTCCCAAAGATCGATATTTTCCGGAAATTTATTTAATATTTGCAATTGAAAGAGGAAAATAAAATATTAACGCATAAATTGGCTGGAGTGGGTTGGTTTTATCACATACTTTTGGGGGATCCCTTTTACCAAACCATACTCGTTAATAATTCTTATTAATTTGTAAGGCTTTCTGAAGAGAGAATGTTTTTTTGGATTATAATTATTTTTTGGTTAAGTCCCGAACGCGCCAAGTACGAGACGAGGGTGAAAAGCTATCGCAACGACAAACGCCAATTGGACGCCGAACTGAGAAAGGTTTAGAGAATTAATAATTGACACAAATCTTTTTGTTTAAATCTCCATTCAGCAAGTTTATTAGGGCTTGTCCTTCATAAAAAATGACGCTTTTAACCGGATAGCAGCAAAGTACTCATAAGGAATAATTGTATAAGAAACGAATTTTTCACACTTTTTGTTATTTTTAATTTTTAATGAAATGTTTTGAAAGTGCTTTTAGACATTTGAAAGGGCGAAATCGACGGCTGACCGTGACGAACTTTTGCATTACGGCGACGCAGCTGTTAGCATTGATCAGGTAGGACGATCATTTTGGAGGCTTTGACCACGTGCACAGTGGGATGGTGATTTCGTATGCTTTTCGTCTAATTCTGTCAGATGGACAAACTCATCTCCAACACGGAGCGTTTGGAGCGCACTTCGCGCAAAATTGACGACGCTTATCGCGTTACGGTGGAGACGGAGCAGGTCGCAGTTTGAGGAAGTTACCAACTTAATAACCCCCCAAATTGCACAGATTGGGGCGGAGGTGCTGGACAATTTGGGGCAACAGCGCGAGACGTTGACGCGCGCGCGGGGGCGAATGCGGGAGGCGGACGCGGACCTAAGCAGAAGCAATCGAACGCTGTCACACATGATCCGCAGGTGGTCTATTGTTCTAATGGGAAGAAGCGTATCCAGGTCTCTTATACACATCTAGATGTGTATAAGAGACAGCCCCCCACCCCCGAATTTTTTCTGGCTACGGTCCTGCCACCTGCCACACACCGATGATTAGATGAATGGATCCGCGCTGATGACATTGGCACTCCGACATTCTACTATAGTGATTTATAAAATAGCGTAACCTTATAAACATAAGATATTTTCTGACGTCCAAATTTAGCAGTTTTATATCGCAATAAATATTTTATTGTTCTGTGCTTCTCAGTTGAAGAGAAGTAATGAAAAGCGCTCAGATATGCAGGAATGTGCAAGTGACGGATGAATGGTTTGTTAGTTAATGGGGGAGATCGAGAGCACAGCAAATCAACGAATTCCCGTTTTATCCTCCCTCTAAAAAACGTTGCGCTCGTGCGCGCCATCGTTCATTGCAAGGCTCTTGTCTCAGTATCCAACCAAATTCTTATCAATCAGCCATCTCTGAATGCTGGTCTCATTGTTGTCGTTCCCTAATTACTGTGCACCCGCGCGATCCCCTCCCTATGTACGTCATCTCCATTAAGAAATAACAATAAGTGTTTGATCGACATCAGAAGAGGATTTATTGTGCTTTTGTGGGTTTTAATACTTGAGAATTATAATTTACATACATACATAGTAAAGACATTTATGCCCGAAGCAGCTGGTCTACGGGCCAGCAAATGTGATGGTTAACATGGGCATTCTCTCGAAAAATCACGCGAAATATGGACCAAAACTCTCCAGGGATGAAATCCTCTGCGCTTTCGATCCGCGAAATGGTCAGTGTCGAATAGAACAAAAAATGTCTCGAAAAGTCTGGGCAGGACCGTAGCCAGAAAAAAAAGTTGGGAGGGGGAATTTTTCATTTTTGTATTTTATTACCGTTTATGAAAACAGTGCCACTATCTCGCCTCTGGATAACTTTTGTCCTCTGGCTGATCCTTCTCAAAACTTTCAGCTCCCTTGAGAACAAAATAATGCAACCATTATTATAATAAAGGCTGTTTATTCTCGAGTTATTGTTCATGTTACTAGTATTTGACTAATTAATCAGAAAAAAATTCGAGTGTCGCTGAGGCGATTTGAACCAGGACGCTGGGTTTTTGAATTTAGTGTATTTTTATTAACTTTTTTTTCGTGTCGATACTTTTGGCGAAAGGGTTAAGCGGTAATGAGATTTAAAAAATAATGTTTAAGAATTTTATGTAAATCAATGTGATTTTACCAAATTTGACATGGAAATTGGAGACGTATATCTCCTTAACTTTTACCGAAGTATTAATTTTGTCTCCTAGGATACATAATTCTTAACCTTTTCATTATTTAGCGTACTTTTTAAAAAAAACATTGAAATGACTGAAGGAAGCGAAGAAGTGAACCCAAAGGTTAAGTTTGTTTTTTTTAACTTTTTATAAAATTGTTTTTAGGCATATCCATTGGCGGACATTCAGCTATCTCAGAAACTGCTCGATCTTGTCCAGCAGGCGATGAATTATCATCAGTTGAAAAAGGGTGCCAACGAGGCAACGAAAACACTGAACAGAGGCATTGCAGAAGTAATACAATTCGTCTTATAAAGACTAATTTTTATAAAATTATCGACCTTGTCACATCGAAGGCCCTTCTCAAAAAAATAACACAAAACAACTGTGTTAAATAACATAAAGCGAATCGGTTAATCTTGTCTTTTATTGCACAAAACTATTTTTAAAAAAAGTCGGGACCAGTAAAAGACAGGATCTCCCCGAAGGCGTGACTATCTCGAAGCGGCCTTCTCATATGCATTATCGCATAAATTCTGAATTTCCACATAAAATAAAGTTTTTTGAATAGAGCTTTATGAATGAAAACATCATTCCTGATAATTCAGATTTTTTTTAGATAATTATACTGGCAGCCGACGCGGAACCATTGGAGATCATTTTGCACTTACCACTTCTTTGTGAGGACAAAAATGTGCCTTATGTGTTCGTTAAGAGCAAGGTAACCAATGGCAAGGCTTATCTGGAACAATTGTTCAACAACAAAATGGTTTAGGCCGCACTTGGACGCGCATGCGGGGTGACTCGGCCGGTAATCTCTCGCGAATCCTTTTTTTGTTGCTAAATTTGATTATTTCAGGTGATTGCCACTTCAATCACCCAGAATGAAGGATCTCAGTTGAAGTCTCAGATTCAGAAGGTTAAGGAAGATGTGGAAAAGTTGCTTATCTGATGGAAAGAGCGAATGTTATTTGTTATTGTTTATCATTTTCAAGATTTGGTTACGTTGTTTCGAGATTTAGTTCATTAAAAACAGGATCTCCAATATTATTTCTTTTTATGTCATTTATAATTATTAACTATTTAAAATTAAGCTAAGGACCAATCGGCGCGAACTTTTGCCCAATATATATATATATAAATACAAATGAAATCGAGAAATAATCCCTATAGCGGAAAGTCCAGCGGCAAAATCCTAAGTGACGATGAGGATGAGATTGAAAAGGTAAGAAATAATAAAGCGAGTTTGCATGAAAAATGGCGCACTGACCACTCAGCAATGAACCAGTTTGGAACCAAACGGAGACTTATTATTTCTTGAACATTTGATTGAGCGAAAGCTAGGCTCCTCGTCTTAGAAACTAAATTTTGTGTGCGTGCCTAAGCATCTACACGGTGCTATCAAGAGATACTAAGATGGTTATTTTGTGGTGTTTCAAACTTGTCCATCGCCGAGTGGTTGGTTCCTGCGCCATGGATTTTCCTCCCTCTTCCCCGAAAAGTGATTTCTCAAAAATACCCAAGTTAATCGGTTTCTTGGGTTGTACGCCGCCGTTTTGCGCACGGTTAATAAACAATGATTCCATTTTGTAGTTCTACCAAGTGGAGAAAATTTTGGACTGCCGCACCAGCTCAGACGGATCCGTTGAGTATTTGGTCAAATGGAGGGGCTACGGTTCTGATGGTATGTCCAGTCCAGGCTCGTATTTATTGTAAAAAGTTTTTGGTGACCTACAAGCTAAAATAAAAACGAGCCTGTTTGGTTTAAACATGTCAGACGGTATCAGTCGCTACCATTGTATGTTTAGATAACTCGTGGGAACCCGTAAGTCAATGTATTTAACACTCGCATTTATAGTAGCCGTCCTGATTTAGGCTTCCGGATTGTATTGCCCACAGGCGTTGCAGGCCTTCGAAGCCAGTCGCGGTGTGACTCGCATTGGACAAGACTCTGTGGCGCCGAAAAGTACAGACAAAAGGCGCTCTCGACATGAGAAGCCGAACAAGGACAACGTTATGAAAAGTGAGGATTTTTATTTTTTAATATAATGAATTTGGTTTTGAAGCTCTGAAAGACAGCTATTTCCTGGAGGAAGTGGGTGTCGTGCCGGATGTTATCCTCGGGGTCGACCGTTATCGAGCACCTGGCGACAGCGAAATTATGATGGCATTGATGTCGTACACCGATGGCCGTGTAGAATTTGTGCCGACTAAACTTATGCGTAATCACACGGTGGCCGCTATTGTAAGTTTGGCGGAAAAACAGCTCAAAATTTCTTCATCAAATCGTGCTTTGAAATTTTTGTGTGAATGAAAAATGTCATTAAAAAGAGAATCGAGGTTAACTTTAGATGCTGATCGATTTCTATGAACAGCGGGTTCACTTGCACTAAGAGGCCTTTACTCCTTTTCCCATTGATGTTTTGTTGATTCGGTTACATTTAATTTGTCTTGAATGATCTCACTTTCTCGGAGCGGGTGTTGTGGCGGCCAAACGAGATGAACCGCTTTAAGTTTTAATTTGTTGTTGCTAAAGCGAATAAACAATTATTATTGTCTTTCTCAGCCGTATTTTGTTTGACTTGACAGCTACTTTTTGAACAATTGGCACGATGTCCTGTCCCTTTTATTGGAACGAATGTTGGTATTTATCGATCAGTCCCTTGGACTGTATTTGCATTTCTTTTTCAAATTCGGTAGTGTGTGTTTACTGTTAGTTTCAACGGTTTCTTTAGTTTTCTAAAAGTAATTATCGTGTTAATTTCCTGGCCTTTGTTTCATTTCGCCGAAAAATTTAAGATCAGTAAAAATTGAATAAGACAACAAATGGCGGACATCAATGCTATTTTGGATGGCACTGATGGCGATGAAGCGCTGAATTTGAATGATCTGGATGAGAAGGAGGTTCTGGGCGATGATGAAGATGACCAACACCAGAATCAGCTTGCAACGTATGCACAATCCTGTCGTCTTGATGAATGAATGTTAATTTATCAAATACTGGTGGTCAGAGTTTTTTGATTGTGTTTGAACATTGAGATTTTTTCGGTTTAGAGCTAAATTAGGTTTTTTTTTGCACTAGCCAATGGAAATGCCAATTGTGAACTTAATAATCGAAATGACCAAAGATAATTGGTAGGGTTGGATTGTTAGCAGGGTAAAAGGCCGTTTTGTTTGGTTTGGCTTGTATTCAATTCTTTTAGGAAAGATGAGGTCGACGACCTTTACGATGAAGCGATGGCGCCCTCGGGCGCTCTCTCTGAAAAGCGCGAGTCGGCCGAAGTCATTTCCTCGTTGCCCAGCTCAGTGCAATTGCAGCACAAGTCGTCGTTTGCCATGCCCGCAACGATTAAATCAGAGCTCGGCTTTGGCGGGGGTTCGCAGAGCGGCAAACGCTATTGCTGTTACATCGGCAACATGACCTGGTGGACAACCGATGAACAACTACAGGTTTTTTTCCCCCGAAAACTTAGTCAAAAGGCTTCGTTTAAGTGAGGCAATTTAGAATAAATTTATTTGGTGGCTTGCGTTTTGTATTGTACTTTTGTGTGCAAGTACCAGACATTCAATTAAAAAGTCGTCTTTATACCGATAAACAAAAACGTGGTAACACCAATTACCTTACAGAAGCTGATCCAAACGCTCGGGGTGGACGACCTGATGGACGTGAAGTTCTACGAAAATCGCAACAACGGACAGAGCAAAGGCTTTGCGCTCGCCGTGTTCGCCAGCGAGCCATCGGTGAAGAGTGTGATGGAGAAGCTGCCCAGCAAAAAGTTACACGACCAATCGCTCGCTGTGCTGCCGTACACGAAGCAGTCACTGGCCAAGCTAGAGGAGGCGACCAAACGCTACGATCAGGTCCCGTCTTGTTTCTGCAAAATGCTAACCTACGGTTCATCTGTGCTCTTCACTTATCTCTGAAGTAATTGCTCACGAGACGTAGCCAGGCCAACTGCCCCTCCCCCCTCTCCACATTCGGAAAACCAAAAATAGAAAATAACGAAAACTTATGATCCAAATCATTAAAATATTTTGCTGGCTACGTCATGCATGAATTACATGCATTTAAACGGCCTGATACATGTGCTTACAATGCAATGAGGTCAATACAAAATGAATGTTATGAGAAAGAGGGATGGGTAAAAGTCCGATAAAAGTGTACCCCCCTAATGCGATGGATGTTTCGTTCCACAAATCCTTAAGTCGTTAATAACGGCCGTCTCATAAAGCATGCGCCCTTAACTTAAAACTGAGTTAAGGATGCGCTGTTTTTTGTTATAAATTAAATGGAAAGCGCAGTTTTATGAAACGGTCTAGCATTAATCTAATCTTTCAACTTCGATTCCGTTCAGTGTATTCTAATCGTTTACATTCTATTTTATAACCATACAAAGTTTCACATATAATTAAAAAATAATTCAAAATTGTGACAAGTTCAAAACAGTTAATGCAAAAAATTGTGACATTTTTGATCACTCTCCCAATCTTTCTTACAAACGATTAAGTAATTTTCGTGACATTTAGGGTCATGTCGTTTTAAAATATTTGTTTTCAGTCATGTCCTCTGAAAATGCGTTATGTGTATACACGCTGAAGTGACTTTAAAATATACGTAAAAACTCCTTCCGGTTTTATTGTATAGTTTTTGCAACTGTTTTAACCTTTTTGCAATTTGTCGGGGTGTTGTAAATATAATTGTAAATTGCGAAGAAAGGTTGGATAAAATGGCGAGGAAAGCAAGGACTGTGCAAGTTGAAATAGTAAAAAATAAATCTTAGTTTTGTTTGTTCGTAACTTTTTCTTAGCCCAATTAAGTACTAACTTTGTTTAAGTCGGAATTTTTATGATTTAGAAGGGTCAAAAGGACGAAAAAGTGGTCAACATTGGGACAGTTCGCATTGGCGCAAACGGTGCACCGGTGCCTCAGCTGATGTCATCCGTCAATTTGACACAGCTCGCTCGGCCCGTATCTCAGGCCGCGTCGGTCCAACCGACCAGCCTTCTCAGTCTGAACTTCCCGACGCCACCGGCCGGCAGCCGGCCGCCTCCGACGGCGTCGGCTCCAGCACCGGGACTTGTCGTGTCAGCGGGCACGGTACCAGGTGGGCAGCGCTTTTTTGTTATCAGAGGTTGACAAAATACTCAAATGTGCGGAATTTGTTGGAGGAAAACAGAAAATAATGAGGGTTCTAGTTAATTTAATAATATAATTGACATAAGATTGGACGAAGGTCCAGAAATGGGGAAAAGTGCGGGTAGGAAGGACACTTCGACAGCAGTCGCTGTTGTCCCTCCGTCAGGTACCGCAAATAATTTGTTGGTCACTCCCACTGTTGTAGTCGCTGCTTCACAACAGCAACAACAGCAAATGGCTGTTGCTGCTGCCGCCTCTCTAGCGGCAGCCCAGCAACATCAGCAGCAGCAACATTCTTTTCAACTGCTGCAGCAGCAACAACGGCAGCAACAGTTTGCCGCTTCCATTTCGCAGCATCATCAGCAGTTGGGTGGTGGTGCTCTGGGGGGAGGTACAGGGCCAGGAGGGGGCATTTCGGTGCCACCGCCGAACATTGTTGTTGCCCAACAACAGCCGCAGCAGCATCCAAGCCAACAGCAACAACAGCAGGTTGCTGTTGTTCAGCAGCAGCAAGCTGCAGCTGCTCATGTCGCACTGCAGAATGTGATGAGCCGACCACCCCCCGCAATCCATCAGTCTATAGGCTAGTGTGGCCAGGAATGATCGCTGAACATTAATTTTGAACTAACATATCTGCAATAACATTTAGTTGATGGGTCTCGGTTCCCTTGAAAGAATTCAAGGATGAGGAAATAGTTTTGTTAGTCATTGATAGAGAAAATCGTCGGTTATTTATTATTGCTGTGTTTTTAGCGGGCATTAACACCGCGGCACCGCCCCCAACAATGTCAATGGCCGTTGGACTCGGCGGTGGTTTGATGCCTGCGTACCAACAGCAACAGCGTCAGCCGACAATGATGACCGCAATGGGCGCCGCCGGGCAGCAAATGATGGCGGCACCGCAAATGCAGGCGATGCAACCGCCGCCCGGCTTTCCACCCGGGGCTCACATTAATCCGCAAGTATACCCGGGTTTTGGAGGTGAGTGTACGAGACAGTTAGCGCTTGCTTCAACAAAGATTTCGTGGAACCTCTGAGCCTCCTGTATCATTTTTGTACTTCCAGCTTCTGCATATATGGACAATGGAGCCGCTGTAGCAATGATAACCGAAGTGGAGTTTCAGGAGATCATGAATCGTAACCAGACGGTGTCTTCGTCGGCCATTCATCGCGCGGTCAGCGACGCCGCTAGCGGAGACTATGCTTCGGCCATCGAGACTCTGGTCACGGCCATTTCATTGATTCGGCAGTCGCGCGTCGCACACGACGACCGGTGCAAGCTGTTGGTCAACACGTTGCAGGTGGAATTTAATTCAGGGGTTAGCTGGAATAATATAAGCGGGAAACGAACGTATAGTAGCAGGAGTCCTGCGGACTTTAAAAGCATCTATCGTCTTAGGACACGCTGAAAGGCATTGAAGCCCAGTCGTACAGCGGTGGAGGTGTCGGCATCTCGCGCAAACACCGCGTGCGTGAACGCTCTCGCTCGCCAATTCGTTCCAGCAAGCGTCACCGTCGGTCGCGTTCGCGCAGTCGCTCGCGCGATTACTCGCCGCTGCGTTATTCGTCGGCTATGTCATCTCGACGCTTTTGAGTGAAAAACGGGGGAAGACTGCCTGCTTGACGAATTATAGGATGGATGGGCGAATAAATGAGAAGATTGGTGAGTATACAAGCCAATAACCGGAAAATCGCGATTCTAAATAAAATTAAAAACGTTTTTTCGCGTTTGTTTTTGTTGTTGTATGTGTTCATCCGATTTGCCCATCCTAATTCTGAACACCCACATTTTGTCAATCGTTTATAGCAGCAAAGCTTTCCTTGATGACCCATAAAAGACTGTTCATCGGAAGTTCCCCCAGGCGCACAATTCTGTTTGTTCTTCGCCTCTCTTGATAACTTACGGCTCTCATTTTTCCACATTTAAATGAGTCCCCTTCCGTATTTATTAATATTTTCTCAATTTCAACTCCAAATTCCCTGGAGATTAACTCCCCCCACCCCTTACCTATCCACTTTCGGCTTCCACCTTTGCAGTATCAACAACAACATTTTACTTCTCACCGCTATTATTCGTATACACAAGTAAAAGGTATTCCCCCACCCAATGTTTTGTTCGTCAAAGGCAATTTTGTTCTATGATTTGTTAGTTGAATTTCGATTAATTTCTTGTAATTATTTAATTGGTAAAGTACACTTTTAAACAATTTTAATGCATTTATTTTTTCGAATATTTCACTTACATTCCATAAACACACACAAATCCAATCTGCACACAATTTAACATGGTATGGTTTTGCGAACCGAGTTGTGTCTGATGAATCCTAAAATACGGTCATTCAAATTAATAATATCACATGGTGAGGCGGGTACACATTTTATTCATTCATAATCATTTTCTGTGCTTGAATCTCATCTGCTCGTTTTCCTCCAATTTTGTTCATGAGAAACTCGATTTGAATACTGATTTTTTGTTGAATGCTCGTGCGGTTCTTGTTTTCTGGGTGCACAAGCTCTGTCTTTAGGGACTGCGATACGAACTTTTTGTTTGCTTTGTCATTTCACAATGAACAAACTAAGTCCAAGTGCACGCATTGTCTTAAAAGTTAGACTCCTGCTAATATCAAATTATCTGAAATTTTGATGTTGGCCGAGTGGAGGGAAATGATGGAGCAAAACAACACCTCAATTGGCCGACATAATAATTTTATGGTTTACGAGCCGAAAGATTTTTGTGCCTATTTTGACATTTTCCCGAAAAATTTCCTTAATAAAAGTCCATAAGATTCGAATATTCTTGTAAAGATCTTTCAAAGAAAAATATTTTTGATTGCCCAAAAGTGTCCCAATAAATCGGAGTTTTGTTGCATAAAATCTACCCTTAAAGATCAACAAGCATTTTTAAAATTTCAAATTTTTTCTATACTTATTTTAAAAAATGATGTGAAATATGGTCCCGTTATTTTTAAATGAAGGTTTCTTGCACTTCTCGCCGCACTCGGAGGTTATCCAGGTCGCTGTTCACGAATATGACATCAGATTTATTCAGCATGTGACATCACCTAATCATGGATTTCAACACCTATGATTTTCTGAAAAAATCAAAAAAAATTTCATTGCAGTAACTGGTTAATATGTACATATTTGTTGTAGATTTGAATAGGCTTTTCCCTTTAAACTTTTGGTAAAATGTTCAAATTCGGGTCCGGGGGTACTTTGATTTCCAAAAAATCATAAATGTTTGAACTCGTGATATGTAGATGATGTCACACGCTGAATCTTATGTCATATTCGTTTTTCCGTCGGGACCGCAATTCAACGTTGATGTACTTTTTTGCACAACCCGTCTTTCGATTAACAGCAATGCTTATTTGGTTAAGCCTCGCAATTAATCTTCCGTCCCCACTCAACGCTCCATTAACTTAACACGTCATCTCCCCATTTTTGCTTCTCATCTTCATCTCCCGCTCGCCCGTCTAATTCCCGCTAATGGGCATTCCATCGACATAAACGTGTCCTCCAATAACTCTCCAATTTCTGCTCTGTCTGCCGTCATTTGTGACTATGAGGCGCCTTGGTACCTTCGAAGACAGTGAAAATGTGCTGCTGCTTCTGCTGCAATCTCCGCGTAAACGGATTCGACTTCCGGTCCGCAGTTTTTTCATCTATTTAATTTGTACCATTTTGGCAATATTGCGGGGGTTTTTAAGATGGATTTTTCCTTTTATGCACCGTCGTGATGAAAGATTAGAGACAGAAATAGCAGAAATCGGCTTTACTGGTGTCCAGAGGAATTTAGAAATTAATTTATCCGGAAAATGCGTATAAAAGGCGTACGAACTGAATTTTTGACAAAAGTATTTTTGAACAAAAATGGACGAACGACTTAAAGTAATGCTGGGAATTCCTTTGGTAAGTTTTCTCTTTAATTTCCGAACAAAACATTATCATGGACATCAACGCCTTTTCGTTAGAAATCACTTCACAATTTAAATTAAAAAAAAGTGAACCGATTCTTTACTGTTCATGCCCAACAATAAAATCCCCCCCCCACCCCCAGTCCATCGCTGGCGGCGCAACAAATGTGACATTCCAACAGCACAAAGTGACGCGGGAGGAGCGAGCCCACGTGTTGGGGCGTTATGCCGGCCACCGTGGCTGCACTCTGTGGTTCACCGGCCTTTCGGGGGCGGGAAAAACAACAATTGCATTTGCACTCGAAAAAACGTTAATTCAGGTTGTATGGGAATATTTAGTAAATGAAAAAACTATAAATTCAGTTGGGCATTCCGGCCTACGCTCTTGACGGGGACAACATTCGGCACGGGCTTTGCAAAAATTTGGGCTTCTCTACGGAGGAACGGGCGGAGAACATCCGCCGGGTGGCCGAGGTGGCCAAGCTGTTCAGCGACATGGGGATGGTCGTGCTCGCTTCATTCATCTCCCCATTCCGCGCGGGTCGCGAAGAAGCGCGCCGAGTTCATAGCGAAGTCCGAGTTTCAAAGCTTTAAATAAAGAATCCAAGTGGGGGGATATCGGACTTCTTTGGAATATTTCTCCATTTTACTATTTACTTTAAGGAGGACATTCCGTTCTTCGAAATTTACGTGGACGCACCCATCGAAGTGTGTGAAGCACGCGACCCAAAAAGTAAATTCCTTTCTTTTTCCAAAAATATTTATTTTAGAGCTCTACAAAAAGGCCCGCGCCGGCGAAATCCGAGGCTTTACCGGCGTGGACAGCGACTACGAGGCCCCGCTGCTGGCCGATCTCGTGCTGAGCTCGGGCGTCGACTCGGAAACGCAGTGCATTCAGCACGTTCTGCGCTTCCTTCACGAACGGAACATTTTGCCAAATAATGTAAATAATAAAAGGGTCGACGGAGGGAGGCAACGCAAAGCAAAACACTCAAATGACCCTTAAGGCGATGTTTCAGCTGTGCGGTCAGCCCATCCGCCAACTCTTTGTCTCCGACTGTCCCTCACGGCGCGATCTGCTCAATGGGACGGATGTTTGCCCAGCCGTCCATCTCAGTCTAGTCGATCTACAATGGCTTCAGGTCGATTCTGAGTAGAATTTTAGTCGCGGATCTCTCAAAAACATGAAAGTTTTTCATGCCGATATTATTGTTTAAAGACTGTTATTTTTACAATAATTCTGATGCTTTTGCCCCATTATCTTCCGTTACAAATTAGGTCCTTGCCGAGGGCTGGGCCTCCCCTCTGTCCGGCTTCATGCGCGAGCGCCAATACTTGCAATGTCTTCATTTTGGGCAGCTGTTGGATCTGCAAAAGCATTGCGATGTGACGGAATTAGCCTTGCCGAGTGGGAGGTGGGACATCCGCCCCTTTCCCACACTTTTACGAATTTATGAGCTTTATTTTGTTTCCTTCTTTTTCTGCTGAAATATGATAGGATAAAACCATTAGGTAATTTAGCGATACCATTCTTTCGATGAACGATGGTGAGGACCATCCGATGTCGAGTTCGGTCAGCCAATCCGTCCCCATTGTGTTGCCTATCGACGCAGAGACCAAATTGTCCATTGAAAGGGCCATACAACAGCAAAAACAGCAGCACAATCCGTCAACGACAGTTTCGATGGCACCGGCACAAGTTCGCCTGCTGTATGAGGTCACAAAATTAGGTGTTTCGGTTTTTGAGAAATTTAAACGGTTTAGGGTTCTTTGGTTGGAGTACTTACCGACCCCGAGGTGTTCGAGCATCGGAAGGAGGAGCGCATCTGTCGGCAGTTCGGTCACTCCGACCCGACCCATCCGACCATTCAGCAGATTTTGAGCAGTGGCGATTGGCTGCTAGGCGGCGATGTTCAGGTTGCTGACAAATTTTGTGTTTTCATTATTTTTGGGCATTTTCGTAGGTTTTCGAGCGCATCGTCTACGGGGACGGACTGGACAAGTACAGGAAAACTCCGACGGAACTTCGACGCGAATTCGCAGAGCGCCAGTGCGACTGTGTCTTCGCCTTTCAGCTGCGCAACCCGGTCCACAACGGACACGCCCTGCTGATGAACAGCACTCGCGAGCATTTGCTGAAGTAAAGCCTTAATTATTTTTCATTTTGCTTCTAAAACTTTTGATACTTTTGTTTTATAAAAAATTACTTGGTCGCGTTGTAAGACAGGGCCACCGCAACCCGATGCTTTTGCTACATCCGCTCGGTGGTTGGACAAAGGACGACGATGTGCCACTGAATGTAATTAAAAAATCCAATTTCTGAAAACATTTTTTTAGGTTCGAATTGAGCAACACAAGGCCGTGCTGGAGGAGGGCATGTTGGACCCTGAATGGGTACGTCACTTACACTTTCACTCACTTTCTACCTGAAACCCATGGAAATAATTCGTTTTATTTTACAATCTTCAGACAGTTTTGGCCATTTTTCCGGCTCCGATGCTCTACGCGGGGCCCACCGAAGTGCAATGGCATGCCCGGGCGCGGTTGGCATGCGGCGTCAACGCGTACATTGTAGGGCGCGACCCGGCCGGCATTCAGAATGCGCGCACCGGCGATTATCTTTACGAGCCGAGCCATGGCGCTAAGGTCGACAGAGTAAATAATATTCAAAATAGCCTAAATTTGAAAAACGGACTTTTTGTTAAGTACAGAAAATCCGACCGTTCCTTTCCGCCCGTAGGTCCTCTCAATGGCTCCCGGTTTGCTTGGTCTGGAAATCATTCCTTTCCGCGTCGCGGCCTACGATAACGCCGCAGGCGCAATGGCCTTTTATGATGCGACTAGACATGACGACTTCCTATTCATCAGTGGAACCGCCATGCGAAAGTACGCGAGGGAGGGCCAACAACCGCCCGATGGGTTCATGTCGCCGAGGGCGTGGAAAGTAAAATAAAAATTAAAGTTTTTTTAATGTTCTCATCGAAAGGTGCTTGCGAATTACTATCGGAGTCAATGTGAGTAAAAAGATGTTCTCCACCGTGATCACCCTTTCCATGGAATTTTGTATCTTTATTCCGCTTCGTTGTGTGTGTGTACATATTTGTCCCCTACCAGCAGCTTAATTAAGGTCAGTCAGCCACCCGATGTACGGAAAATTGGGCGTACAGCCTTCGAAAAAAGCGAAATAAAGCATAAAACATTTTTAAGTTAAAAATTTCTGGCGCCCAATTTCCCTCCCCCCCCCAAATTTTCCTAGACAGTCATTTTGTACATTCGTTCCACTTTATTGTCTTGTTTTTTGTGCTCGTCTCATAAATAAACATTGGAATTTGCCAATATAAGTGTTAATAGAGCAAATTTGGGGGCCTAACTTCTTCCCTTATTCGGTAAAAACGGAAAAATTTTTGGACATTTTAAAAGTCCAGTCAAGTTTATTTATCTTTCTCGTTGCGAATAGAACGGCGATTTTTTAGAAAAAACAATTACAAAATGATTTAATTTGATATGCGATGCGGAATTTGTGAAGATTTACATTAAAATTTGGCCGACTATGCACATTCCGGTATCTTCACAGTTTGGGACATAAACTCATTATTCCATTTCTACAACACACACAAAAATAAATGCCTTAATTACGAGAAAATTTTGAAATATTAAAATTTGAATAAATTGCTTTTATCTATTTAAATGTTAATTTGGGCATTTTTTTAAAATAACACAAATATAGTTTGGGCCAAACTCAGAAATACCGCATTTTCAACATTTTTGTCCCCATCAAAGTGCCTTATAGAGAAGGAAGAGCAGAGAAAACATCATCACCACCGCCACCACCAGCAAAATCAATCGGTTTTGGATCACTCTGAAGATTAGTCAATTGAAATTGTGGAAAAATTGTAGTCAAAAAAATGAATACGACGCAAAGTCCAAAATCGATGACGAAAGACTTGCAAATTTTTCATAACCCAAAACCTTCCAAGTGTATCT